>JAKTWG010000047.1:0-76006 GCA_030560915.1 Pichia sp. NRRL Y-12824 | reverse complement strand
TTGGGCTTGAAAAATCGAAATTTTTCAAATCACAACTTCCTCAGGTAAAAATTATATCACAAGAAACCCCTGTTCAAATGTTTAATATTGGTATAATTTATAGCTCAATGTCACTAAAATTGGTGAAGTTATAAACGTTTAAACAAGTGTAATTTTTCGCAAAAAATCTCAAAAAAATTTCACCATAGTAAAAGTGCGGTCGCTTCCCGATGGTGTACATTTAGTTTCTTTTTTTATTTATATCGTCTCCCAATTTCGTTCAAGTACACGTGGTAAAACTTCAGTAAACATATCATTAAGTTCATCATCTGTGCTTTTCTGCGCATTTAAAGGAAATTTTAGTATTTGAGCATACTGATCCACACGTACAATAATTTTTTTGGATTGAGATAAATTAATTATGGAATCCATTATATCCGTTGTTGAAGGAAGTCCAAAAAGATTAAGTAATGTAGAAATACGAATTGTGTGAAAAGTACATGATGCGAAAACAATATTTAAATCAATAAGATTTTCAAGTACTAAGTCACGATCATATTCTGATTTGCATATATCAAAATAGTCTTCATTTGATAAATCAATAAAATCATGTATCGTAATTTTCCTAATTTTCTCAAAATATTCATTCTTAGGGATTTGTTTTTTGAAATACTTTTGAAATTCATGCATTATCATATCCTTAGTATATCCATATGATTCATACATGAACGCTTTGTAAAACTTTGGAATAATTTCATCAAATATTTTGTTAGAAGTAGATGTATTCAATTTGAGTAACTCTTCATCAATCAATTGAAATGATGTTAATAAATACATCGACCATTTCTCAGCAATTTCCAATCGATTAAGTTTAATAGTGAATATTTGCATTTTACATTGTTGTAAATATGTAAAATATGGTGTTTGCGGTGACAAGTTTTGATTTATTTGAATATGATTTATCCATTCATCTGAACTTGTTTTCTGACCTGAAAGAGACGTATAATTTAGCGCATATTGAAATACAAACACTAACAAATCAAGTTCAAATAGTGTTGTGAAGGAAGATTTCAGTGTTTGTTTATCAAGCTTTTTTAAATATCGTGTTGAATCATCACATTGAGCGTGAATCACCAATCGGAGATACTCACACAAATCAGAATTATGGGATTGTTCATAAATGTTGATGAATTCAATTGCACTATTAGGAGATTCATACAGACGTAGAAGAATGAGCACGCAAAGTGTGACGGTTGATGAATCCCATGAGCCGCTAAATGTATCATATGTATGTGTCATGGGTTTATCTATACATAATTGTAAATGTTCGAATATGCGATTAAATGTATTTGCAATTTCCATTTTGTCAAAAGTGCAATTGAGGCCAAACTTATTCTATGGTTGTATTTATCTTATTAAAAAAAATCAGATTTGGATGTATATTAGACAGTCTCAATTACGCAAATTCATGATGGGAAAACGAGGATTGGAATTTTAATTTTTTTTTCTCTAATTAAATTTTTTATAGTCGATCGACGTAATTATTATTCGTATAAATCGTATAAATCGTATAAATCGTTTACAACGTATTAAATTTTCCAAATGGCAAGAACATGATTTTAAGTTCAGTTTAATAAAATAGGTATAAAGACAGGGTTTCTTCTTTTTCTTTCTTGTTTTCTTCATTCAATTTGCTTTTCTTTCCGTTTTTTTCTTTTCTTACTACTACTCCTTTTAACAACAAATGTTGTGCTGTGCTAAGAAATGCGGTTTTACTTCCTTTGTGAAGTTTTTACTCATGGCTGGAATGGTCTTTTATGTTTTTGATTTCCTCTTTTATTCATGGTTACCAAAAAACTATATCTTTAATAAAGATGAGTTACAAACTATTGTTAAAGAAACTTTAGCATCTACACCAAATGATGATCACAATGCAGTTTTTGTTACGTTACAAGAAAAATTAGAAGAAAAATATGGTTCTGATGTTATTAACAAACTAAATATGGAAGATTGGGTTTTCAATAACGCAGGTGGTGCAATGGGTCAAATGTTTATCTTACATGCATCTATTTCTGAATATTTAATTATTTTCGGTACAGCAGTTGGAACTGAAGGTCATACAGGTATTCATTTTGCTGATGATTATTTTACAATTTTAATAGGTGAACAATCAGCAGCTTATCCAAATCAATTCACTAAATCTATTTATTATCCTGGTGATCAACATCATTTAAGAAAAGGTACTTTTAAACAATATTCTATGCCTGCTGGTTCATTTGCTTTAGAATTAGCTCAAGGTTGGATTCCTGCTATGTTACCATTTGGTTTCTTGGATACTTTTGCTTCAACTCTGGATTTTGTTACCTTATCTAGAACTATCTACTTTACTGGTAAAGATATGATTAAAAACTTAATAAATGGTAAATTTTAAATAAATAAAGTTTAAAAAATTAAAACATAATTAAATAAATTCTTTTTAAAAAATTAAAAAATTAATTTTATCAGTTTGTAGTTTATCCCAATTTGGGTAATGGTATCAAGAAAGCACATGTTAAACTGATTTTTGATTTTGTATTATAAATGTTTTTGAAACTGCCTAAAATCAATTAAATGTCCAGCTCACAATGCATTCACTTCCCTTTTTCATGTGGTGAATCACAGTTAAAAGTACTGAAGGACATCTTGTTTAGTATATGCTTATTTCATACCTCTATAGATAGTTGTATGAAAGTACCTATATAGCAATCTTAATATATTTTATTATTATTTCCATCTGATACTTTAGGCTACAGTCGTCTTAACTGTGAATAAAACACGTACATACTAAAGGCAGAGACTTACCCATAATGTAATTTAGGTGTGTCTATGCCTTCAATATATACGTAATTTATCCAAGGCTAAATTGGCTTTAATCTAAATATATCAGGTAAAATAATAAAATTCAGTGAAAAAGGTTGTTTTATGACGAAGTTCATAAAAACCTTGTGAAAGTATAAACAAGGTATATAATTGAACTAGAAAAAGATGTATCCTTATTTATCTCTTTAATTGCCACGATACTTAATTAATAGTAAAGTATACTGGAGATATCTTGAGCCTTAAAGTACACAACTTTAAAAAGTGTGCCTCCGAGCCGGCCGAACGCCTGGAAGAGCTATTTATATCGAGTGTACTGATGTACAAAGCGACGATCCTTCAATTACGCTATTCTACTAACAACCCATGACCTGCTGTACGACAAGTTAAGTTCCAGTCTTATCCTAGATGATCTTTCCAAATATAGAATGCAGATTAAGACAGAAAGTTCTAAAGCTTTACGAGATTGGAATCATGGTAAGAGCATTCGTAAGGTAAGCCGTGTCGTGTGAGGCAGGCGATCTTTTGAAGGTAAATAACCTTTCTGATTAGTAAATAGTAGTATATACTTATTTACGAGGTTTTGTGAAGTGTTAGAAACTATACTGAAGAGAAGTTCAAGTCATACCGATCCTTCACAAGAGTTGACAGACTCTGCAAAGAATACATTGCAAGAAGTTTAAGACCGCTGCAGTGCTTATATTGATTCTTCAGACGAGAATTTGCTAGAAACGTTCTAGCATTTTAAGCAATAAATAGCTTCGGCAAGAGTTTCAGTTCCACAGGGAATTCAAGTCCACCGAGGTCTCCGGCTGTTCAAAAACAATAGAGGGCGATTTTGTTGGTGAGCGCAATACAATGTTGCATGCCAAAGTTAATATTATTATGAACGTTCGCGTGCAGGCTTTGCGAAAATATAAAAAGTGAAAATTTAAACGCCTTGCAGGAATGCTTCGAACGTATGCTCAAGTGTTAAAAAGTCAATAAAGACAAAGAAAGTCAGTTGACTGAACTTTTCCTTCAAATGAAATCAATATAACAAATCAACTTCTAGAGGTTTATAGTTTGGTATATGAAGAAAAAATTTGATGCATCAAAACTATCTATTCCAGTTAAAGACTAGTAAAAATTTAAAATGCTGTTATTGTATGTGTAGTCTACGAATTATTGAATCAATTTTTGCATGTCAGTTCGATTGATGTCTTTTTAAAACCTGAAATGGATTACGAACGGCTTAGTTATATTAACGACGGGGCATAAGCTGATACTAACGTGATGATTTGTGATGATTTGTCAATTCGCCAAGCCTAAAACTTGCCTTCTTCTGCGCAGTTCCTGCGTCAAACCACTCATCACGCTTATTTCCATTTGCACCGTATCGCCGCAGCAATCGGAGTCCGCATGCCACCCACTCTTTAGCCAAACTAATGGGGAACAACGAATTGTCTGTTACTTCTTCTGTACGAACATACGATTAAACATATGCGGACTGGCGCGTGCAAATATTGGGCGGCAGTAATCAAGTTTTAAGCTTCATGCCATTTCATCCACACTCCCCGCATTGCCAGACAGCGTTCCTGTTTTATTACCTTGATTGCGAATTCCATTCCACGTTAGTGCCAACGCCTACCTTGTTTCTGACATAGCACAGTTGCTCACTTTCTTCTTCTGCTTCTTTTCCTTTGACGTTCGCATTTTGTCATTTGTATATATATTTATATTGCATTCATTGATACATACTTGTTTGCTGACTGGTCACTTTTTTTCATATATAACCATTAGTAAAATTATCACTTTTGGCGTTAATTCCACTTACTCTGTTTTGATACTCTCACATTGATGGGGAAAACGTCAAAAAGGAATTCACAAATGTCACATAGTAGTCAGATAAACAACAAACGAAGGAGATCTTCTCTCTCATCTAGTAGTATGGCAAAGAAAAAATCAAAGAATGCTGAATATGAAGTAGAAAATGGGCAAGCCCAAGAACAACGAAAAAGTTATGATACCAAAGAAATAAAATCTGAAAATTCTAAGAGATTTTTTGATGAAAGTAAAGAATCGCAAACATCTAAATTATTTTTAACAACTTGGTTAAAATGTGGGAAATTTGCGCTTGATTTAAATTCTAATTATACTATTGCAATTAGATGTTTTGAATCTGCACTTAAATATTCTCCAACTAATAAAGAAGCATTCAACGCATTAGTCGATTCTTTAGTAAAAAGAGACTATTCGTTAAAAAATGTTGAAGGTATTAGACAAACTATCGAGTTAATTAATTCTGCAATCAATTTTTATCCTGAATTAAGAAGTGATATTGAATTATATTCAAAATTATCGGAATATTATTTATTGATCAATGAATATAACAATGCACATTCAACCATTTTAACTGCTTTGGACTTTACAAAAAATGATCCTCTACTGTGGTTGGTTTTAGGTAAATGTCTAAATAGGTTGAATTTACCAGGCGATTCAATCTCTGCTTTAACTAATTCATTATATTTGTTACCAAAAGAATTAAAAGAAACGACTCATATAGATATTGCAAGAAATGTTCATATTGAATTAGTTCAAATTTCAATTAATGATGGTGATTTGGAATCAGCCAGAAATGAGTTGGGTTTAGCGTTATCTTTACCACCTTCAAAGGATATTCAGACAATCGAGATTTGTATTTCTCTAATTCGTCATTTAATCATATTATCTGAAAAAACTGGTAATTTAAGGGATTCAATTTGGATTTGTGAAATTACTGAAAATATTTTACCTGAAGATCCTAATATTTTATTAATTCATTCATACTTTTTATTATTATCTGACAAATCATTCTTTAATCCAATAAAGGCAAGAATTTTTTTACATAGAGTTGTTCAAAAGGATAAAGCTTATATTGATTCTTCAAGTCTTGTTGATTATGTTCATTCTACTCAAGGGGACTTTTTGCCATGGTTGTTATTGGCTGAGTGTTACTTTCATCTAAAACATTATAATATCGCTTTTGATTCTTTAGAAATAGCTTCTAGAAAAATTGTTTCTCCAATTGTTTTACCATTTTTTAGATCTTTAGCAATTAAAATTTCTGAAAGTTTAACTAATGATTTATTAAATGAAGATGCTAAAAGTTTTATCTGTGCCTTAGATTCTTCCCCGTATTCACCTCAAAATATACCGTTGATAGACATTGTTGTTATGTCATATGATGAAAGATTGGAATATTTTAATAGCAGAGAAGTTAATAGTAATAAATTTGATGAAGACAAAATTATTATAGATAATAATGAAGCATATAATCAAATACCAAATGAAAATAATATTTCCATCAAATCTAGTCCAAAATCCAAATCAAATATTCAGAGCTTAGTTAATAGTTCAGTTACATCCAAAGATGATCAACAATTAGAAAAACCACTTAAAAATGAGTCCGATTCTTTCAAAAATTCATTAAATAAACCACAATCAAGAAAGAAGTCCAAAACTGGATCACCTGTGAATCAGCTTGTTAATTCTGTAGAGAGAAGATCAAGTTCTCATAGTATACATAGTATTCATAGTATTCACAGTATTCATAGTGTTAGTATTCCAGATTCACCAAAACAAAAAATTGAACAAAAATCTTCAATACACCCCCCTCAGCAACAGCATCGAAGTTTCCAACAAGGAGTTGTTCAACAGTTATCTCAGATGAATGCAGGATCTCCTACCTCAATTCATGATTCAAAATTATCCAGTCCACTTATGAGAACACCTGTAGGTATGATGTATTCACCAATGGATATGCAATATAATCAAGGAAACTATGGCTTTTTAAACAGTAAATTTCAAGAACAAGGATCGCCGCAAATGCATCCACTTCAACAACAGCAACAACAACAACCAGGAATGGTGATGCCAAATGGTACCTTATTAGGGTATGATGGTCAACCAATACAACAAATCCAAGTTTTTCCACAACCTCAAGTTCTATTGGAACAAGTTAGTGGATCTGATCCTATCAACGGTACAATTCAAACACCACGTATCGTAGCAAACCAAGGATCGCCACAATTAACACCTATGCATTTACAGATGACTATGCAACAACCACTGATACAACAAATTAATGATCAAGGATCAGGACTTGGACAAGCCCCTGTTCAAGTACAGATTCCAAGACCAATTCCAAGACTAACACCAATGTCAATGCAAGAACCAATACAAGGACAAAATGGACCTCTTCACGGGCAAGGTCCTATTTCTGTTCCTTTAAAAATGAGTGTTCCACAGATGCAAATGCAAATGCAGATGGGACCAATGCAACTTCCAATATCCATGCCTATGGGTATGCCACCAATGACAGTTCCGCAAATGCAATTAATGCAAGTTCCGATGCAGTTACAAATGCAAATGTATCCACAACCTCCAGGTCATGCACCAATGAATGATGAAGTTAGTGAATTTGGACGTTTCTACCTTGATGAAAGACAAGCACATTTACTGCAAAACCAGCAGCCTCAATAATTGTAATAAATGATATGTGCGTAAAGTTAAATTTTGTAATTGTGTTAAATAATATGTATAATACAGTAATTGTAAAATAGAAAAGAAATTATAATAATTTTGCAAGTAAAAGCAATTAGAAATTATATAAGATACTGAGAGATTTATATAAGAAAAATGAAAATAGATTATAATTTGGAACCGTGAACAAAGTTAAAACCTTTAGCAACATCAACCTTGACTTTTTCAACAGCGTGTTTAGTCATCAAAACTTCCTTTTCAGACAAATATTCTGGGAATTCAACTAATTCAATACCATCAGCACCAAGAATGATAGGTAAACTAAAATATTGAGTATGTTTTGTGATAAACATTGGAATCTTTGCAAGTTTCAATTCATCAATCTTAACAAATGCAACTTCCTTGATTTGTTCGTTAGAAACAATTGCATCAAGTAAATTATCGACAAATCTAGAAGCTGCAGTAGCCATAGATAAAGTCGCAGAACCTTTACCATCTTTAGCTTTGACAACTTCATCACCACCAAATTGGACTCTGTTGATTAATTTAGCATATTTTTCTTCATCCTTTGCAAAGTTTTTAGACCAGGTATTAATAATTGGAACAATAGAGTCACCAGAATGACCACCAATAGTTAAAACATCATTGTATAAATCTTTGGTAGAGACCTTACCATTAAGTGCAGTACTTAAAAATTCTTCCAATCTCAAATTATCCAAAGTAGTAATACCAAAAACCTTTTTTGGGTTGAAAACGCCCAACCTCTTCAATTCTTCAACGGCAATAGGAACAGTCGAGTTAACTGGGTTAGAAATAATACAGATAAATGCATTTGGACAACTGAGACCTGCTTGATGAACTAAAGTCTTAACAATACCAGCATTAATCTTAAATAAATCATCTCTAGTCATACCTGGTTTTCTTGGGATACCAGCTGGAATGATAACGATATCCGAATCTTTTAAAGCAATTTTGATAGTTTCATTATCTGTCTTGCTAGATGGAACGTAACCGGTGATCTTTTGGTGTGTTGGAATATGTGATAAATCAGCAGCAACACCGACAGTGTTAACGATATCGAATAATGATAAATTGTCAATTTTTGAATTGAGTCTTAGTAAAAGAGAAAGTGGTTGTCCAATACCACCTGCAGCACCTAATATTGTAGCCTTAACCATTGTTTATATTTTTGTAAGAATTTATAGAATTAATATCCCTTCCATTTCAAACTTTATAGAAAGAAAAAAAAAATGCTCAACCAGCCCAAATAAATGAAAACTGAATTGAAATGAATCATCCCCGCAACGCCGTTTCGCCCGATTAAGTAATTATGTGCACAAATAAGTGGACGTCGATCGACTTGAGTTTATTAGCCGTATATTTCCCTAAATGGCTTCATTTATGACATGATTTAAAAGAGGGAGGTTGAAGAGTTAAAGTGGAAAGTGATTAAAAAGGAGCTGAATTGAGGAGCAAAATCTACTACAAGTCATGGTTGTATTGAATGCACAACGCACGATACAAACTACCTCTGTTGTTTTTAAAAGACTACAATCCACCTATGCAGGTCCGGGAATTTCCCATCTTGCTGAGCACCCAAAGAATGGACCTACACACAAGCAATTATCAACTGCACAACAAGCGTATTTAGAAAGGGTGATTAGAGTAGATCAAGCTGGTGAATTAGGAGCCGATTTAATTTATGCGGGTCAATACCTTGCATTATCACATAATAAGAAAGTCAAACCTGTGATTAAACATATGTGGGAACAAGAAGTTCATCATCGAGAAACTTTCAACAAGCTGCAAATAGAACATAGAATTAGACCATCTATTTTTACACCGTTATGGAAAGTAGGTGCATTTAGTATGGGTTTTGCTACAGGATTTATGAATAAAGAAGCGGCAATGGCATGTACCGAAGCTGTTGAAACAGTTATTGGATCACATTATAACCAACAATTACGTGTATTATCAAATAATTTTGGTGATATTGAAGATTTAGAAACTAGTAAATATTCAGATTCTAAAGAAATTGTGCATTTGAAAGAAACTATTAAGATTTTCAGAGATCAAGAATTAGAACATTTAGATACTGCTATTGAACACGATTCTAAAAATGCAAGACCATATTGGTTATTAACTGAATCTATTAAACAAGTTTGTAAAACTGCTGTTTATCTTGCTGAAAGAGTGTAAATTATACTATGAAAATGGTTTTTGAAAACTAATGTATATTTATGCAAATTTTTCTTACACATGAATTATATAAGATCGTTGTAGATATTAACCGATTGAATCACACTTGATGATAAATTCGTAATATCTGAAAACTCATTAACGGTAATTTTCCCGAAACTTTTATCACTTAATTTTTTATGATATCCTACCCAAATTTTATCAGCTTTTAATTCAGGTGTTGCTTCTGTATTATCAAATTTAACAACTTTTGTACCTACCATTTTAAATACTGATCTTACCACTATTAGTAAATCATTGTACGATATATATCCATCCTTATCCCTATCGTACATTTTAAAAGCCCATTGTAATTTTTCTTCAACACTACCTCGAGATGCAATACTTAATGATTTTATAAAATCTTTGAAATCAATCTTTTGTTTATTATTCATATCAAATGCTTCAAATGCGTATGCTGCAAATTCAGAAGGATCTCCAAATGGATAGAATTGTTTATGTATTTTAATAAATTCTTCTTTTGTTAGTTCTCCGTTATTAACATCTCTTTTAAATCCTTTGTACCATTGATGTAATTCTCTAGATGAAAATTTTGTTTCTTGACGTAATGCAGAAAGTTCTTCGTTGCTCAGTTTACTCGTTTTCTGCCCCATGTTGTGTGTAGGGGGTTCCTCAATTATTATTTATGAATTCGACACATTAATTTAGTTATTTATGGCCACATTACACAGAACATAAACATCCATGCGCTCACTAAAAGAATACAATACCACTACGAATGCGGATTTAAATTTTGAATTTGTACTTGATTTTGATTTTATTTATCTTTTCTAGTAAATTAAATAGTTGTATAATTAAAAGTTACTAAGCTATACATATTAATTATATCAAGACATTACTGAGACATATTAGCATGATCCCAATAAAACTCCATTTTAGTACTTTTTCTTGCTTACCACCGAATCCAATGGCACTTGCAAACATCTGGAGGGAAATAAATGTAAGAAATCCGGACGTTATAGATAATAAGACAGCAATAAGTATAATACTAAATGGATCATTCATATCCATTTTCCCACGAAACATAAAATATCCAACTGCAGCGCCAATAGGTTGACTAAATGCACCTAATGTACCACTAATAAGTAATGCTTTAACTCTAGATTTTAATGCAATGTACATAGGTAATGTCATTGTAAATCCTTCAACAAAATTATGGATAAACATTGATAAAAAAATAGACATACCTAATTCTGGATTTGTTTTTGATGTAGCATACATGATAAAACCTTCAGGAAATTTATGCAATGCAATAGCCAAGATTGTTTGTAAACCAATAGAAAGTAATCTTGATAATGGAGTTTTAATATGATGATGATGATGTTGATCTGAATCTTCAAGATCGGGAACTACATCTGCATCATATTCATCATCTGATTCTTGATTAGGTTCTTCAGTTTCTTGGATTTGAGGTTCATGAATGGATCCATAAGCATGTGAATAATTTTCATGATAGTTGTGATTATTAGTATGATTATTTATTTCAGTAACCGATTGATATTTACGAACTGGGGAATATTCATTTGAAATTAAAGGAGAATGAAGATCTAAATTTGGGTATCTTGTAGAAAATTCGTTTCTATCAGTAATCATGTGTTTTTTATTTGGAAAAAATAATAAGTTTTCTTCAGATGGTTTAGAACAAAAATGTAATTCATTAGATTTATGTCTGTGTAATTTGTTTTTGAGCAAAATATCATCGGTGCAACAATCAAGATCACCATAACATTGACCCGTCATGGTTTCTCCTTTGAGCCTCTTCAATGATAGATCCATTAAAGACATGGATTTTCTAGGATATCTTACAATACCGTCGTTTTCATTATCATTGTGAAGGTAAGGATGACCATGTTTATGATCATGTTCGTGTTGATGCTCCTGTTCATGTTCATGTTGATGTTGATGTTCATGCTCCTGTTCGGGTTCGTGTTGATGCTCCTGTTCATGTTCATGTTCATGTTCATGTTCATGTTCGTGTTCGTGTTCGTGTTCGTGTTCGTGTTCATAGTGATTTACATTTTGGTTTTCATTCTGGTTTTTGTCTTCGTTTGCGTGTGCATGTTCAGCAATCAATTCAGGCATATTATTAGAAGTATTTGGAGAATTACTAGATGACGCTGAGCTAAGAGAAGAACCTAAAAGAATTTTGTTTTCATTTGTTTTCTGAAGTTTGTCGTCAGAAGAAGTTGAATGGGAGTCTGAATGATTATGTGAATGGTTATGATTATTTTCAAGGTTTTGAATTTCTGGTACATGACTATGAATGTGGTCTTTATTGTGATCATGACTATGATCATTTTCACCTTCATGAGGACAATGAACCAAACTTTCACTAGTGAACAAATGAATGACTAAGTTCAATAAAGAGCAAATGATTATACCTAGGAGGTAACATGAATATTCTGTTGATTTTAGGAGTTTTGGATTTTCATGTAGTTCAGGAATAAGTTTAAGATAACTGTGAGATTTAGGCAATAGTTTGTACAAGGAAGTAAAAAGTAAACATCCTGACGATAAAGACAAGGAACAGATGAGAAAGTTCGTGTCTTGGACAATATGAAAAGGTTTAGCAGCGGCCCTGTTGGGGAAGAAGAATGCGTAGAAAATGTCAGTGTAAATGACACAGCAACCCAAAAAGGTGATGCAAGAGGTAAGAATGACAAGAAGCCAACCCTGGTCCATGGTAAGAAATGTTTATAGCTGAGAAAATAAGGGTCCGTGACTAAGACAGTGTCAGCCAGAGACGAAGCTGACGAAAAGAGGCAAACACATACATACAAACATAAAATACAACACACACCTTTAACCAGACACCACCCCGTACTTATCAGCGTAGCGGTCATGGGAAAGATGAACCACGCGGGTGGTAAAGATAGATGTAGAGCATTTTACTCATTCGTTCATCAATTCGTTCATCAATTCGTTCATCAATTCATTCATCAACTCATTCATCAACTCATTCATCAACTCATTCATCAACTCATTCATTACGTAGCTTATTGTTACAGTCGACTGCACACTGTTCAGAAACCAAGAGTTCTACTAAGACCTTGTTAGACTTTCCTCTGCATCAGCCGGCAGCATGTGTCGGTTGCATCAGTTGTCCCTATCTGGTTACTCATCATTCAGTGTGCGGTATCTACATACGTGCTCCGTGCTCCTGTTGTACGTGCAACACGCACAACCTCTGTTGTCTGTGTCGCCGTGACATGGACGCCTGCCCAACCCTTCTTCTCAGCAAACACAATCCGAGCCCCCTGGAGCTTCTCAGCGAAAACAGCGGACGGTGCTCTTTATATAGCGCTCAGCGCAGGGGCGCGACTCTCCCGCGATGGCCCAAAGGGGAAACTCGGGGCCTCAGGGTTTCTCTGCGGAACAGAGGGCTCAGCACGAGGGCCAACAGGATGGACACAGGCCGGAAACAGGGGCCAGCAGGTGTTGATGGAGCCATGTGTACTTTCCGGACACTGAAAATGTGTTCTGTTGTGCTGGTGTGCTCTACGCTGGCATGGTTTGAGAACAGGTGTCTTTTTTTCTTTTTTTTTTGTTTGGTTCTGAGCATCCATCATTGTGATGGCCCAAAACGGTAATTTCTCTTCAACACCAAACACCGTCTTGCATCATTTCGTGTTTCATCTTTTATCAGGGTGTTATCATTCTCCAAATACATCCACTTGGTTTCTTTTTTTATATAGTAACACAAATACTAAAGCTATATCTGTCAACTGTTTTATCTATGTTTTATCCATGTTTTCTTCTTCTAATGTAGTATCCTTTTTCTATACTATTGTTTCCCTTTTGACAGATAAACATGTCTAAAAAATCTCCTACTTTTCTAACGGAGAAAACTCAAGAGGTGGTTCACACCCCATCAACATTCAATGACTTTGAGAAAAGTAATACAGATTCAATGATTTTTGAACGAGAAAAAGCAGAAGATGATGACAATGAAATTCCACTAACTAAAAATCCATTCCATTTCTTCATAAAAAAAGATTTATTTCTTTTAATTCCAGCATTAATTGCAAATGCTGCATGCGCTGTTACTGATGTTGCGAGTACAATTATGATCAATAAATTATTCAAATTTTTAACTAATTTTCAACTAGGTAACTATGAAAATTCTAAGGCTTTTATTCATGATATCACATGGCCATGTTTTGGTATTTTACTAATTGGTTTAGGCTCGACTATTTTTGGTTGGATTGAAACTACCTTATTTACATATCTTGGTGAAAGACAACAAATTAGATGTAGACAAAAATTATTTGATTCTTTATTATCTAGAAATTTAAGTTGGTTTGAAAATAATTCAAATTTAGATGGTGATTTAATCCAATTAAATAGATCAATTGAAGAATTTAGAACTTCAATTAGTGAATATCTTTCTGTTCTTTTCAAAAGTATATTTTCAATCATTTCTTTAATTATTATTAGTATGATTTATTCTTGGAAATTAACTCTTTTAATCTTTTCAATCATTCCAATAATTATTCTCACAATCTTGATTTTTGGTAGCCATATAGATAAATGGGCTAAAATGGAAGATGATGAAACTTCTGATGCAATTTCGTTATTAGATTGGAATTTTTCTTCATTTTTATGGGTTAAAATTGTTTTTTCAAAAGATTTAGAGTTGAATAAATTTAATAAAATTTTAAATAATTGTGAATTTGCATTCAGAAATTTCTCTATTTTTGCAAATATTGTTTCTTCAATTATGAAAACTATTTCATTAATGTTATTTGTTCAAAGTTTTTGGTTTGGTTCATATTTGGTTAGAAATCAAAAAGATTCAGGTAGTGATGTTATTTCTTCCTTTTATTCATGTTTAAAATTGGCAATGACAATAAGTAGTCTATCTGTAATTGCTGTTATCTTTCAAAAGGCAAATACTTCATTCAAAAAGGTAGTTAAGTTTTTATTATCTGATGAAGAAATTGAAAAGTTTAATCAACCCTTATTACGTCCTCCTGAAAATTTACAAGGTGATATTCAATTAAAAAATATTAATTTCAGTTATTCAAATAAAGAGTGGACTTTAACTAACGTTTCTTTAGAAATTAAACCTTTTAAAACAACTTATATTATTGGTAAATCAGGTTCTGGAAAGTCAACAGTTGCGAATTTGTTACTTAAATTATATAATCCAAATTCAGGATCAATTTTAATAGATGGTTATGATTTAAATGATTTAGATACTTTTTGGTTGAGAGATCAAATTACACTTGTTCAGCAATTTCCTAAAGTATTCAATGATACTTTAGAAAATAATATTTTGTTAGGCACTTCATATGATAATATTAATACACTAGATGTTAAAGATGCAATTGATTATTTTAATTTTACTCAAATAATTGATAATTTACCAAATAAATTCCAAACTTTTGTAGGCAAAACAAATGACACAAAAAATAAATTAATCCAATTAAGTGGGGGTCAAGAACAACGATTAAATTTAGTCAAAGCAAAATTAAAAAATTCAAATATTTTGATATTAGATGAAAGTATTTCTGCATTAGATATTCGACAACGTAAACTGTTTATGGATAAAATTTATAAATGGAGATCAAATAAGACAACAATTATAATTACACATGAATTATCCAATATTAAAGATAATGATATGGTCTATTTCATCGAACTTGGAAAAATTGTAGAATCAGGTTATAAATATCAATTAGTTGATTTAGAAGGGAAATTTTCAAAATTAGAAAGCAAAGGTAAATCAAAGAATGAAAAGTCAATTAAAAGAAAATCTTTATTTTATGACTTGGATAATAAAAATGATATTGAATCCAAAATTCTATCAAAATTCGAAAAAGAAGAAGAAAAAGAAGAAAAAAAAGAACAAAAGTTATCAAACCTTAGAACACCAATATTGGTTGCATATAAATTACTAATTAAGACATTATCAGTAAAATACAAATTACTTTATTTGTTAGGAGTTTTTATGGTTTTATGCAATGCTATTTTGACACCTATTTTTTCATATTGCTTTTCAAGACTAATTAATGGTCTTATCCCACAAAGTGATGGTTCATTAATAGATAAACATGAACAATTAAAATGGTCAATGATTGCAACTTCAATTGCTATAGCAACAGGTATAACATCATTTATTTCAAATAACTTACTAGAATTTGTTGCTGAAAGATTATGTAAAAATTTACAAAGTTTAGCATTGACTAAAATTTTAAAACAAAATGTTCAATTTTTTGAGCATTTAGATTCAAATGAAATTTCAACATTGATGATGAATGATATAAGAGATTTTCGAATGATTTTTTCATCTAATTTATCAAGACTAATATCAGGTATTACAATTAGTATTGTTTGTATTATTTGGACATTAACACTTGGATGGAAATATGCATTGATTGGATTTAGTATGTTCCCATTATTTGCAATCTTTAGTTTCATTGGTACAACAATAATGCAACGTGATGAATTCTCATATAAAGATTCAATCAATGAAGCTGAATCAATAATTTATGAAACTAGATTAGGTATAAAAACAATTATGTGTTTAAACGTTCAACAAAAATTTAATAATAAATTTACAATCAAATTAGATAAAGTTTTAAAAAATGGATTAAGGAGATCAATATCAATGGGATTTTCAATTAATGGTGTTTATTTCTTAGCTAATTTTGCACAAGGAATAATGTTTTATTACGGGTTTCAATTAATTTCTCATGGTGAATACACACTAGTACAAATGATGCAAATTGTAATGTTGATTTTAATGTCAGTTACATTTCTTGCAGAATTAATGTCATCTGCACCAGGATTATATCGTGGATTAAGAGTTGCTTTAAAGTTAAATAAATTGGTTTTTAATCTTGATGATAAAATGCAAACTGGATATCTTACACCAAATTTCCAATTATTTCAGACAGGAAATTGTATTTCATTTAATAATGTTACATTTTCGTATCCATCAAATCCAGCAGTTGCAATTTTAAAAAATATAAGTTTTGATGTTCCAGCTAAAAAGTTTGTATCATTAATAGGTGATTCAGGATGTGGTAAATCCACAATATTTTCCTTAATACTTCGTTTACAATCATTACCATTATCTCAACAAATATACCCAACATCTCAAGAGATTACAATCGATGGTTATGATATAGCAACCATTAAACATTCTCATTTAATTTCTCATATTGGTGTAGTTTCTCAAAAACATTATTTTATAAATGGGAGTATTAAAGATAATTTGCTCTATGGTAATCAACATGCACATTCCATTTCAGATTTTGAAATCGAGAATACACTTAATCAACTCGGATTAAAACTAGATATAGATTTACCATTATGTACTTCTGGAAGTATAACAGTATCAGGTGGTCAAGCTCAAAGAATAGCTATAGCTCGTGCAGTGCTTCGCCGTCCTAATATTTTACTCCTTGATGAATTCACAGCATCTCTTGATGCAGAATCAACAGAAAAAGTTGTTCGTTATATTAAAAGTCTTAATTTATCTGTATTGTGCATAACGCATCAACAATCAATAATGGATTATTCCGATATGATTATATCTGTTAAAAACGGTAATATTATATAAACTTTTATATTACGAATCTTTATAAATGAAGAACAGCATATGGTACATCAGGTTCATCACCGTTAGCATCTTCGAGACAAACTTCCAAAATTAATGTCTTTTCATGTTCTGCCAGTGGTTTTTTAGTAACTAATTCAATAATTTCTGAAATCTTCATTTTATATCTAGGTTCCATTTTTTTCACATAAAATGATGCAAATAATAATGAAACACCATATGACATCATTGATAATTCAAGCCCTTCATTAGTTTGAAAATATTCAATAATCTCTTCAAGTGTCATGTCCCCATATAAATCAAATCTATCCCAAATTTTATCATATTCTTTATCACCATATTTACCTTTAGAACTTGCAATTGGTTCAGAAAATGCAAAGAAAGGTAATGCAAGATTTACAAATCCATTCTTATACTTTTCGATATTAGTTTTATTATCAACAACCTTGTAAAGTTCTAAACATACAAGACCTGTGACTAATGCTGTTGTTGTAGCAATTGCTGGAATAATTCTACCTGCAATAAATTTAGTCTTCGATTTATCTGCAGTTTCAATTGCGTAATTTTCTGCACGACAATTAGATGCAGCAGTAATAAATTCAATATGATGATTTGTATCATCATCTTTTTCAAATTCAACAGTGGAAAGTCTGTATCCTGCTAATGATGAAGGTGATGGTAAATTTGCGGATAATTGTTCAATTACTGAATTATCAGTAATTAAATTAGCATTTGGATCTGGATCACTATCACTAACTTGAATCTTTAAATCTGATTTTGGATTCCATTCAGGAATTTTAACACTTGATAAAATTTTTTCATAATATTCTTTATTAGCAACTCCTTGATCACCTTTAAGGCCATATACAAATGCAAAAAGATTTGCACCACCAACGACAAAATCAAAATGATTTTCATCATTAATATTAAAAACTAATGGTTCAGGAGCTCTCTTTGGAGATGTCCAAAATGGTTCACCTTTTGAAGTAACTGCATCTTTTGGGAAATTGTAAAGTAATTGTTTAATATCATTATTAAATTTAATTTCAAATTGCAATCTTGCCCATTTGATACAATCTTCAAAATTTAATGGTTTATCAATAGTTAAATATTGATTAATTGTTTCAAGGATACTTTTGACATCACCACTTTGTTTTAACACTGACTCAACAAAATTAGGTTGAGTAAGGTATAAATTAACATTTTCTGGAGAATCATGGAAATAACCTTGAAATAAAGATTTTGCCCATGCAATAGTATGATCAATTTTATTTGGGAAAGATCTAAGCGTACATAAAGGAATAGATTTTTCAGGTGGATCTCTAGATGATGAATAAGATTCAGTTAAATTTGGAATAACAACTTGTGTATTACCCTTTGTACCTAAAGTACCTGATTCTAACAATGGTTTTTTGAAAAAGACACATCTTCTATCAACATAAGTTCTAGCTTCAACATTATCTAAAGCATTTGTAACAAAATCCAAATTTTCCCAAAATTCGTTATTAAAAATATGTTCTGTATCTTCAGCTACTTTATCAATTCTAGCATCAATTTTACCATTCAATGAAGGATTCATAACACAAACAGCACGTGAAGAAACTTCAGATTTGTTTTTACCAACGTCTTTTGGTCTAAATAAAAATTGTCTATTTAAATTGGATTTTTCAATTGTATCATTATCAGTAATAAAAATCTTACCTTCAGGGCCAGTTGCAATACCCATCATTGCCCAATTTTTCATCATTTCACAACCAATAGCACCTGAACCAACTAAGAAAATTTTCAAATTAGCTAATTTTTTCTGAAATTCTAAACCGAAAACGGCAATTTGATTATCATACCTTGAATTAATAGGTTTACAAGTTTCTTCATTTCTTGAATAAATTTCTGATTCAGGAAGTGATTCTAAAGAATCAAAATACAACCATTGTTTAATAGGAACAAATTTTCCAGAACATGCTTTTAAAACTTCCTGTGCAATTAAACCACCATAGAATGCAACCATAGCTGGTAAATCACCTCTTGAACCATAAGCGAATTGTTTAATCAGATCATCATTTAAATCATCTGAAGATTGGAAATAAGAAGGATATTTAGAAACAAGTTCTTTAGTTAATTTTAATACTTCTAAAGCATCAGTTTCATTTTGTGGTCTTGGTAAATCACCATTTTTTGATTGAAATTTATGTAAAGCTTGAAATGCAAGATGTAATTGGATTGGCCTATCAAATTTTGCAAAATCAGGAGTCAATAATTCTGGATTAGATAATTGTGTAGCCAAATCATCATATGATTGAGTAATTGGGACTTTAACTTGAGTATATAAACCACCTTTCAAATAAGTACCCCAATTTGGATTATAATTTTCAAGTTGAAAAGCAAAAGGACCCAGAACTTTGATTTTAAATATTGAATCAGATTCATTAAGATGAGGTATACCTTGAACTTCAACAAATTTAACGTAATTACCGTCTTCTAATCCATGTCTATTATCATCAAGCATTGTAACAGTTCCATTTTTTTCAATATCTGAAACAATTCCAGATTTCAATTCTTCACCTGTTTGATCGTAAATAGTAAAATCTACACCAAAATCAACGAAAGCTTGTGCAAATAAACCTCTAACATCAGCGGTAATAAATTTAATATTATTTGCATGAGTGAGTGCATTTAATTCAAGTTGTTTTTCCAATGGAAGGTCAGTAGCGACGACTACACTATAAGATTTAATCAAATCTGGAGTTAGTTCATCAATAACACTAATTGGAACGTATTGATTTAATTCTGCAAGTTTTGATAATGTAGCAGATGCACGAGGAGAACCGATATCTGATTCAGAAAGAAAGAATTGAGAAGAAAGATCTTGTAAAATGACTGGTTCTGGATCATATAATGAAAGCGACTTTACACCTGCAAGTGCAACATTTTTAGCGATTTCTAAACCAAGACCTTTAAGGCCGATAATAAGGACATTGGAAGATGCCATTTTCAGCATAGCATCTTTACCAAGAACGTAAAGTTGACGGGAGTAAAGACTCTCGTCGATAGCGGGAGCAGGGGTAGGTGAGCGTGTGTCGATCTGCATATCTGACGACATTTTTGTACGATGAATGGAAAGGTGTGGATATAAGAATAGAAAGAACTTGAAAATCAAGAAGCATGTGGCAAATACAAAGGTAGAGAAAGGCAAAAACGTGTTAGATGGGTTGTTCTCTGTAAAAGGATAAGCTTCCGCGAGTGGCGAGTGTGTGGCGAGTGTGTGGCGAGTGAGAAAAAGTGAGGGTGCTGCGAGGGCGGATGAGTAATGTGAATTTCTGGCATGAATTGAGCAGGGTGGCAAACGTCAGGGGGTGGGATCAGTGTGCACGGTTTATTAGAAGGGGACACAACAGAGCACGTTATGTTAAGACAAGCAGGTAGAACATTTGCTAGAAGGTTTGCAACGGCTGGAGCTCCTGGCACTAGACTTACCGTCTTGCCGAACGGTATGACGGTTGCTACTGAAGAAATTCCACATACATTAACTGCCACTGTTGGTGTGTGGATTGATGCTGGGTCCCGTGCTGATGTCACTGACAAGACATCAGGTACTGCACATTTTCTTGAACATTTGGCTTTCAAAGGTACGAAGAATAGAACGCAAGTTGAACTTGAATTAGAAGTTGAAAACTGTGGATCACATTTAAATGCGTATACTTCTAGAGAAAATACGGTTTATTATGCCAAGACTCTGAAAGAAGATATTCCACGTGCTGTGAATATTTTGAGTGATATTTTGACAAGATCGAAGCTGGAAAAAATGGCGATTGAAAAGGAAAGACCAGTGATTATTCGTGAAAGTGAGGAAGTGGACAAGATGTATGATGAAGTTGTATTTGATAGATTACATGAAGTTGTTTATGCCGGACAACCACTTGGTAGAACAATTTTAGGACCTATTGATTGTATTAAGAGCATTAAACAGAAAGATTTACAAAACTATATTCGTACAAACTACAAAGGAGATCGGATGGTTCTTGTTGGAGCAGGATGTGTTGATCATGATGAACTTGTGAGATTGGCGTTAGAAAATTTTGGACATGTTCCAATGAGTGATAGACCAGCGCCTCTGGGTACACCTAAAACAGGAACTGCGAAACCAGTGTTTATGTCTGGTGACGTCCACGTTGCTGACGAGTCATTACCTAATATTTATATGGCGATTTCGGTGGAAGGATGTTCATGGTCATCACCTGATTATTTTACAGCATTAGTTGCGCAGGCGATTGTTGGTAATTGGGATAGAGCTACAAATGCTGGTGCCGGCACACCATTAGCGAAAGCGATTGCGAAAGCGGGTGAAACAGGCGAAACGCCTCTCTGCAACTCGTACATGTCGTTCTCGACGTCGTACGCAGACACGGGTCTTTGGGGGATGTACCTTGTCGCCGACAAAGAGCAGGGCGTTGGCAGAGCGGTGACGGCCGTGACGGAAGAGTGGAAACGGGTCCGTTCCGGACTCTTCACGGACGACGAGCTCGTGGCAGCGAAGGCTCAGCTCCGCGGATCGCTCCTCCTGGCGCTCGACGGGTCGACGGCGGTCGCGGAAGACGTCGGTCGGCAGCTGGTCACGACAGGAAAACGGTTGCCCCCGGCAGAACTGGTCACTCGCGTCGAGCACGTGACCCGGGAGAAGGTGGTGCACTGGTGTAAAAATGCCCTGCACGACAAGGTTGCTGTTGCGATTCTCGGCGGCCGCGACAAAAACGATGTCGCGGGCGGAGCGAGCGGCGACGTCGCGCGCCTTCTGCAAGAATAGGCAGAGGGGTAGTGTGTACCCTGTTTGTGTATTGTCCGCTGTATACTGTTAGATCGATACGTATTGCTATTATTCTTTTCTTCTCTTCTTCTCTTCTTCTCTTCTTCTCTTCTTCTCTTCTTCTCTGCTTTCGCCAAGACATCCTTTTCCACCCAATGTCTCAACAACTGGTCCTTGACTCTCTTCCTAAACTCGTTGCTCCTCCACCTAAAGGTCAAACCGGTTTCCCAGGCTACCTAACAGACAATGAGAAGTCCGCTTTAGATCAACTTAGAATCCTTATCGAAGCTCAAGGCTATACTGATAGAACTGATGATTCTACCCTTCTTCGTTTCCTTAGAGCTAGAAAATTCGATATTATGAAAGCTTTAGAAATGTACGTAGCTTGTGAGAAATGGAGGAAAGAATTCGGTACCAATACTATCCTTACAGATTTCCAATATACTGAAAAACCTCAAGTTGCTAAATTTTATCCACAATATTATCATAAAACTGATAAAGATGGTAGACCCGTTTATATCGAAGAATTAGGTTCTGTTAATATTACTGAAATGTATAAAATTACAACTCAAGAAAGAATGTTGAAAAATTTAGTTTGGGAATATGAATCTTTTGCAAATTATAGATTACCTGCTTGTTCACGTAAAGTAGGTACACTTGTTGAAACGTCTTGTACAATTCTTGATTTAAAAGGTATATCTATTACTGCAGCATCTCAAGTTTTATCTTATGTTAGAGAAGCTTCCTACATTGGTCAAAATTATTATCCTGAAAGAATGGGTAAATTTTATTTAATTAATGCACCTTTCGGTTTCTCTACTGCTTTCCGTTTATTCAAACCTTTTCTTGATCCAGTTACTGTATCTAAAATTTTCATACTCGGTTCAAGTTATAAAAAAGATTTACTTGCACAAATTCCTGCTGAAAACTTACCAAAAAAATTCGGTGGTCTTTCTGAAGTTTCTGAAGAAGAAGGTGGCTTGTATTTAAGTGATATTGGTCCATGGAGAGATCCTCAATTTATTGGTCCTGAAGGTGAGGCTCCAAAATCTTGATTTTATTTTTAAAACATTTTTATATTTCTATATATTGATTTTTAAACAACCTAAATTAAATTAACTACTTTTACATTATTGAATAGTGCTCTTACGACGGAAAAAACTTTTAAATATTGATTTCTTACCAGGTGGTTCTTGAACTGTAGATTGCACAATACTAGGCCGTGATTGTGAAATTGATGTTACTGTCTTCGGAATAAATACTGATCCATTAATTGATGGAGCTTTAGAAACTCCAGTTAACATTCCTTCTAATTTCCTTTTCACATCCCCACTCATCCTAATCTTATCATTATGAAACATATCTGAATCAAACACAATATCTCCTTTAACAATCTTTAAACATCTTAAAATATCATCCACAATTTCTTCTCGAATACCTGGATTTTCAGCCTTTTCTAATTCTTTTTCAACTAATTTCGTCTCTTGTACAATACAACCAGCTTGTTTTTGTATATCATGTAATGTAAATTCATGTTTAGTCAATAATCCAGCAAAAGCTTCATTTTCTTCTTTAAGTATAGAAGTCATAAAATCTTCATCAAGACCAACATCATCAAATCCTTCAATTTGATATTCTGAATCTGGACTCTTTTCCAATATTCCTTCTTCTTCTTTCTCATCTTTATTATTATCATACTTAACAAGTAAACGAGCAAGTTTTGCCATATTTAAATATTTTACAATAAGAAATGGCATAGTTGGTAATTCTTTTAAAACATTATCTGAAGTATTAATTTGCATACGTTCAATATCAGTACTCATATCTAATTTTGCTTCTGAAAAATCCATTTTTCTAAAAGTAACTTTATCAAAATAAATCATCATTTCATCTTTATGATGTAAAAAAAAATCATCATTTATTGCAAGTAAATGTAAATCACGATGTTTTTGAAATTGTGATTGATTAGCAAATGTCATTAAAACTTTTGAAATAAGTACTAAAGTACGTGAAATTCTTCCTGAATAATGAGTTTTAGAAATATTGTATAATTTTGGACTCAGAATTGCAGGACATAAAAATCTTAAAAAAATAAATGAACTAAGTGCATGTAATGGAGTTTCTTTATCAGAAACATCTACTGATAATTCAACATTTGTTCGTAAATTCTTCCATTGTGTTTTAATAGAAATAGGGATATCATTTGTAGTCGTATAAATTCTATTCCAAAGATATTCTAAATATCCAATTAAATGTTTATAATTTTCTTTATATGTTTCAGGCTCAAGTTTTGGATCACATTCACAATTAAGATTTTCATGTTGAATCTTTTTAATAAATTCACCTAATAATTTCTCTAAATATTCATGACCTACACGAAGTGTAAATTTTTCAAGTGATTTAGATAATAATGAATTCCCTCTAAATATAGTATTAAATCTAAACATTCGTTGTTGATGGGTCATTTGTTCTGATGTAGATAATTCATATTTCATAAGTGTTTCAAGGTATTCATCTTCACGATTTAAACTTTGATAAATATCAAGTAACATGTGTGATAATGGTTCTAAATTTTTTGTCTCTGATTTTGGTTCAAGATAAGAAACCAGAATATTGATTGGTGAATTCTTAAGAATTGTTTCAAAAGTTTTATATTTATAACTTGGAAGAATATTTGTTTCATTTATAGATAAATTAATTGTTAATTTACCAATCTCTTTATTCTGAAGATTAAATATTGATATTCTTTGAAAATATTGTTCTTCACATCCATTTAAATTAATAAAACAAGAACCTAAAATTTCATCATTATCTCCATAAACATCATATTCTTCTTTACATCTCGCCTTTTTAACCAATATTTTCATATTATTGTTTCCAGAAACAGGTAAATTCATACACATCAACTCTTTCCAAAATGTATTCATTCGTTTATCCATTTCTACAATCGATGTCCTAAACCACAATGTATTCCATATAATCAGTTCACAATACATATATCCACCTTTAATATCTACTAATTGCGCCTCCATAATTTCTAACCTTAAATCTCGGTTAATTTTTAACTCACAATGTTCATTACCCACATATTCCAATTTAGTAAATGTTGATAATCCAACATACCAATCTTCCAAATCAATTTTCAATTCAAAATCAATAAGTATCCTCCCCTTATTTTTCTTTTCTGTCCTATTATCAAAATCTGGTAATAAATTTTGACAACTGTTAAATCCATGACTTTCTCTTAATTCTTGTATGCATCCTACATATAACACATTTGGATTTTCTAAAATTGAATGATGTAATATCCTAACTTCGGAACTAAACAATGTTGTAACATCCACGGTATAAATTAGCGTCCCATCATCTTCCGTAACCAAATTCAGTTGTCCAGTAGGTAATAAATGACCAATTGCACAAAACCAACCTTCCTTAGTTCCTCCATCTGGTGGAATTGGATTGCTATTACAAATATGTAATTTCCGATTGTTAACTAATAAAGATGGTAAAGGTCCATACACTTTAAATCGACATACCATTATCTCATTAGGTTTAGAATTTTCATCATATACTATTGAGTTTCGAAAATTCCATTTAGATGTCAATCCAGCAGGTTTAACGTTGGCCCATAACATCATACTTGCAAGAAAATCAACATATTCTTTAAATTGTGTAAATTTAAAATAAAATATCTTGCCATTATTATTTATTCTAATCATTTGTTCACATTCGTATAAATGAATTCGGCATTCATGAATATGTGTAGTAATTGTAATCGCATTACCTTTAATTTCGCCATTTTTTGTAACATTAAGACGTCCAGACTTCCAATTAGCTGTAATGTTAAAAGCCCATTGTGCTTGAGGACAGGTAAACCGTCCAGTATGTTGAACCATAGATTCACGTAGCATTTTAAAAACATCACTGTGCAAAACTGCATTCGTCTTAGTTGTTAGCATTGAAGTATATTTCGTCGTTGATGGGGGCTGAAGTGAAAAGTTTTGTTTCGTCGGGGATATCAACGACGACGTAGTAGAATTGCGATTGTTTGGAAACATGTGTTTGTGTCTATGTATATGTCTGGCCAGAGTGTAAAGTGTAACGTACGTGCAAATGAAAACGTGTATATGAAAAAAAACAATGAACGGGTTGTGGGTGCTATTTTTATTATTTATCCGTTTTGTTGTGTGTCCGCAATTCGTGTCTCGTTGTGAGGTAATCTGGTGTAATTTATAAACAGTGTAAACTTTACGTGTAACACAGCTGTAGCTTCCAGGTACAAGGAACAAAACGCCAGGAACGGTAGTACTATTGAGGCTGAAAAAGAGAACGCCACCTCAAGTAGTTTGGTTTATCTACTACACTTCACTATCCTACTGCCTTGTTCTTCAAGTCTAACGATGGACGATTAACGATGATAGCATAGCACAGCCACCCGTAGTTGTCGCCGTCGACGGCAGAACACAACTCCCGCTGGCCACTGGCCTGCAAGTATCTCTTCGTCGTCAGGTGCCTGGCCAACGGTGTTTCCACTTCAGACCCATCTTCGTCCCATAATAAAAAAACCCATTTGTGCAGCCACGCTGTCCAAAACGGGAAAAAACGTTGCCGGTGGCTGGTTTTCTTGTTAAGATGGGTCCCGGAAAGAGTAATGACGGAGAATACACAGCAACAGACATGGGGGTACGTATATAATGGCATAGATACTTACAGCACTATGCAGGAGTGCACCGAACGGACGATATACTAACGTATTTTTTTTGTTGTTTAGAACGACGGAGGCAGCATCCCATCCCGGTCGGAGATTCTGAACTTTTCCCTGCACAAGCTCCATGGGAAGACCAATACAGGCAAATCCGATAAAGAGCGTGTTTTGTCGCAATTGCTCAACACTTACAAGTATTGTAAACTTTCCAACACGTTACTACAGAAACCTATTGTTTCTGATGGTCAAGGGTATTTGTACAATAAGGTCAAGGTTCTTGAACATTTGATTAACCTAAAGAAAGATGGGACAAACAATAAGGAAATCGCCATCACATCTTTAAACGATGTCGCCCAACTAAACATTGAGTTGCATAATGGTGTGTTAAAATGTCCACTGTCTAATACTACGTTAGATGTAAATAAAGATACAAATGTGAAATTGTCTGATTTACAGTTCTCATACATTGTTCCATGTGGATGTACTATGAACTCCAAGATGTTAAAAGACTTGAATAATGGTAAATCTTGCCCTGTATGTTTCACGCCGTTTGATCCTCGAGACATAATCGAAATCAATCCACAAGATGAATCAATAAAACAACGACTCAGAGAACGAATACAGACATTGAAAGATAACGGTAAGTATCATAATCTCAGACCACGCAAGACAAAGACAAAAACGAAAAAGAAACACAAGCTTGAAGAAAAAACCGAACCTCCTCTAAAAAGGATCAAATCAAAATAACAATTGTATTAATTGTAGCTTATATAAAAAATATATATACAGAATGAATAAATGAATGAAAGAAAAACCAGTAACCCAAAAAGAAGAACACCGTTCCAACCCTATTGTTGTTTTTGTTCCTGTTCAAACTCACTTTGCTTTTCCATCACTTCCTTTTGCTTGGCAACTCTCTCTTCTGCAAGCTTACCGTTTTGGTAAAGGGTGTAACCAACACCAGCTGTCATGTAGAGGGTGAACCCGACCAAACCGACAACAGTCAGTCTGTGGGCAATATCTGTTGCTCTAGTGTACCATGGATATGCGCTCATCTTGTGTGTTTATTGTTAAAAGTCTAGATGTTTAGTCTGTTTTCCCAATACACCCAAATGCTATACAGTAAAGAAATGGACCCATTAAAAAAAAGCAAAGAGAGAAAACGCAAAAAAATACAGAAAATACAAAATTTGTAATTTTTAACGTCGATCGTCTTCATGTTTTTTCAAACAATACCTTTTAAGATGACTTTCCGATCAGTCTCATCAACTACGCCTCCGTCTAAATACTTTATGTGCTCAAACCACATCACCATGTCCGCCGTGTACGTTTGACGAGCCTGCCTAATGGGCCACGGCACTTTACGCTGATGTTTACGGGTCTTTACAGCCCAGTTCGTCAACCCAGCAGGTTCATACAGATGACTGTATTCAATGGAAAACGCTTCAATGTCGTCCTGATCATGTAGTCTAAATGCCGTTATATCGTCTGTATCTCCATTATCTTCTTCTTCAGAACTGTAGAATATAAAAGGGTAAAAATCTTTAGTAATCGGGTTGACTCTTAAATCAATTAATTTCAAACTCATTCGTATCAAAGATGTATACTCGATTATACTTTCAATATTTGCAATTTCGTTTCCTAACAACTTCAATTGTTTTAGATGTCGTAACTTCTTTAACCCTTTCAAGCTTTTCAATTTATTAAAGTTCAAATTCAAATCAATCAATAGTGGGAAAAAATCACTAAATTTATCCGGTAGTTGTTCAATATTCATTGCTGATAAATCAAGAGTATTGATACTTGAAATTTTATCTTTAAAATTAGGTAAAGGGGGCATAAATCCACCAGTTAAATACAAAGTCTTTAAATTATTACTTTGTAAACTGTACCTTAATACATTCTCATTAAATGCACCTTTAGAATTGTACCTTGACGAAAATTTTTCAATATGTAACGATAATTTTTGAACTGTATCCATAAAATTTGTATCAACTTGAAACTCTTTTAATTCAGGGTAATGCTCAAAATCTAATGGTTCATGTATGTTATTATTATTCAAACAGATTCTTCTTAAACTTATATGAATCGGTATTTCTTCATCTTCTTCTTCTTGAAAATGATAAATAAACGTGCGCAGATTGTTATTATTTGCAGAAATGTTAATTAACCTAGGAAGTTCACTTATATTCATCAACTCTTCAATTTCATTATTATCCAATATCAAATCCTCTAAAAACCACAATGTATAATTCCTAAAATCCAATTTTCCATAAATTTCATTGTTTGATAAATTCAAATAATGTAACATTTTAAAATTTTCCAAGTATTCAATATCCTTGATGTTATTATTACTTAAATCCAAACTTGTTAAATTCTTCAATTCTTTCAAACATCTTAAATCAGTCAGTTCATTATTACTAAGATTAAGTATTTGTAAATACTGAAATCGATCAAATTTTGCACTCAAATTACTAAATTTATTAAACGACAAGTCCAAAAATTGAATTCCTAAAGGTATCCCAAAATTTTGTGTAATTTCATTATTATTTGCATTCAAATACCATATATTTGGAGTCATCTTATCCAAATGGTGCAATTGTTCAAGATCAAACCCACTAATATCCAGTTCTTTAACATTTTCCCAGTCTTCTGCAGGATAAGACTCATTAATCACTTCAACTAATAATTTATCAGACACAGAAAATGAATCGTCAAAGTTATCAGCTTCAATTGTTTCATTACTTGTATTTTGCTCTGTGGATAAAACGTTATTCGTTCGTAGTATACTACTGCTTGCTTGATCCATATCAGAAATTGACAGATTGTCTAATTCATGGACACCAGTTTCTAAGTCAGTATATGAAGTACCTGTAGATATTTCAGATTTAGAAACGTATTTTTTTAATTTTTTATCATATACTTTATTCTTATATTCATCAGCGGATATAAAATTAAGTCCTTTTAAATTTGCAATTTTTTCTTCAGAACTACTCACTTTGAATCTATTTTGTAATTTCGGTGGAGAAACATTGAATTCTGCATTATACGCTTCAGCTTGTGAACTCAGTTGATTTCGTACTTTTTCAATATCATCGGTTTCAACATCCATTGGTTCCTCTCCTTCTTCAGCGGATGTATAATCAGATTGAGTATAAGGTGTTGTAAGATTAGTTATTGGTAATCTACCATTTTGAAACCCATCACGTATGTTTTCAAATAGTTGATCTCCGGCAAAGACCATTTTTCTCGTAGTTGATGGAAAAGAGCTGAACTCTTCTGCATCGGATGTTATATCATCATGTGTGTTTCTATCATTTACATCCGCTTCTGTTTCATCTACTTTATGCAATAAACTTCCAGTTGATGAACTCCCCGTTAAAATTCTATTATACAAATCATCAGATTGTTGTATAACACTTGGTAATTTTTGATTGCCACCATTGTTTTTTTTCGGTGATAATTTGTTCAGCATATTACTTATTTTAAATTTGGTATATGTATTCTGATGGACATCAAATAATTTCAATGGTGAATCGGGTGTGGTACTAATCCCATGCAATTTATTAAATTTATTGGCAAATGTATTGGGCATAGTCGATTGAGTAGTAGGTATATCCTTCAACTTGTTATTATTAATCATCTTAACAAAATTATCTTCTTTGTATTTCTTCCAGTCTGCACCTTCACGAGCTTGTGTATCGTTTGTCCATAACACAGTATCACGGACACTCATTAATGGATTGGCAGTAATTTGCATATTCATATTCATCCCAGGATCGTTATCAATATCAGCATCTCCATTAGCAACATCACTAATAAATTGACTGTTCTCATCGGGCCAATTCTGATCTTTCAATATTGACGGCATCCAAGATTGTTGTCCTGAATGTTCATCTTCTTCACCTGCCGATTGTGCACTCACGCGTAAGTTTTGGTTAAAATTTGGATTGATCAAATACTTATTGTTACCATCACCTTGATCTTTTATCACCACACAATCATCAGTATTCATGGTTCCAATTTCCGTAATCTCTTTCTTTTCAATATAATTTGAGTCAGAATTGTTATCATCATTATCATTTTGATCATCTAGCTCAGTAGTCCCTGATCCAAGCTCTGAAGCATCCGAAGCATCCGAGGACACTTCTGGAAGCTGCATGCTGTCTTTCTCAGCGTTCTGTATCTGCATGTGGTAGTTGGTGATGTCCTGAATCCATCCAGCTGCCCTACCAAAATGTCAATTAAAAATGAAAACATGGACACATGAAAACCCAAAAACATGAAGCAAATCTAAAACGGCGCGCACGTGACTTTTCTTTTTCTTTCTTCTTTTTGTTTTGTCTCTATGTCTTGTACTGAGCTGGTGACGGTTACACTCTGGGGACAAGCTCAAACCCACTTGGGTAACGGAAAAAAACCACAGACAACTTTTGCCTTTTTTGGTTTTTTCACAATGTTTGGATCAGTTTCTTCAATTCGTCGATTTTCTCGTGCTTTACCACGTTTGAACAAGTTAAATGCAAATTCTAACCCCGATGATTCAGGATACATGAAACGACGTTTGCAACAACTTGCAGAAGATGCATTTCCATCTTCTGCTGATCCCAAAGCAGGGGCAATTGAAGACGCCATCCCATATGACAAGATTGAAATGCATACTAAACTTGATAAAATTGTCAACAACCCATCTAATTTTGAATACGTTAATCAACAAGCTATTGGCATATCCAAACTTCCTACATCTGCGAGCAAACAAACCAGGGAGATAGCTCTGGCAAATCCATGGAAGGGTGTGGAATCGCATTATGATACGTCAATGCGAATGCTGAATGATTCAATCAAACCGATGAAAATAAAGAGAAGGAGTGGGAAAACAAGCACGATAATTACACCACCACAACCTATTAGGAATAGGATTCATGATGCTAAAGAAGGAGCATTAGATTATCAACTTGCCAAAATTTCAACGGACAAAAAGAAAGATGATGATGATGATGGTTGGGGAGAAATGTACAAAGAACGACTGTTGGGTCCAACAATGCTACTCAATGATTCGTTTGCGTCTGTGGATAACAGTATTAAATCGTTAGCTGACCAACGGATTATGGATGCTCAACTTCGTGGGGAGTTTAACGACATTAAACGGGGGAAGCCTTTGGATAAAGGATATGGATCAATGGAGAATATGTTTATTGATCGGACTGAATATCATTTGAATGAGATATTGAAAAAACAGGATGCCTTACCACCATGGATTGAAAAACAAGGTGGATGTGATTTACGTATTGCTCGATTTCGACAGGAATTAGATAGAGAATGGATTCAATGGGCAATAAACCATATCAAAGATAAATTTCGAGGTGCCAGTAACGATACGTTGATCAAAAAGATGGAAATGTATGTACAAAACGAGACAAAAGATGGTGAAAAGTTGAGAAGTAAAAAATGGATAAATACTAGAGGTCCTTATTTTCAATCTAAAGTCCGTGATTTAAACGATACGATTCGTGGATATAATTTACAAGCACCATTGGCATCACAAAAAATATATCTAATACTTGACAAGGAGCTTGCTGCGTGTTACAAACGGGTTGCACCGCTGCTTGTGCCGGCGTTGAAAAAACATATTGCTAATGAAGTTGAAGATATAAAAGTGCATGTACATAGCTATGATGGAATTCCACAGCGGGAATATGTGCCCCAACAACAGACGGAATCATTGTTGAGCATGTTTAAGAAGTTGTTTTAAGGAAATGTAAGTGGTGGCATTAATTTCCTAATCGGGCAAGTAGCGTGCGTTTTTTTGCGTCTCGTCAATTTCCGCCTTATTGGGTGTGATTTATTGGAGCGATTTCGGCGGGTGATGGTTTTGACTGCTTGTTGTAAGCTCTGAGCAATAGCTGTGAACCGACAAGGTGAAAATCAATATCGACATGAACATCATTATGAATATTAAGATGGAAGATGATATGAACGAGGACATGAGTCCGGACATGGGTCAAGACCATGCAACGCTTGGAACACCACAGTTTCTAGCACACACCAACTTGCAACAAGATTGCGAAGTGGACGAAGAATTGTTCATAACAGAGAAAAAAGTAGATAATGAAAACTGGACTTGCGGTACTGCTAACAAAAGTCTTATTTTATCGTCTGGGAATATTAACTATGGACAGTACGGATATGGATACGGGCCTAATTACAATTTGTCTGTAAATCCTGTGTATGAAGGGACAATGCAAGATTCTTTTACATATGCAACCGAAAGAAATCAATGGATAAGGAGAAACAGAGCGTATGAGTTTGATCATGGGGTTAATAATGAATATTTTTTCCCCATGGACATGCCTGTGGAAATAAATAGCGAGGACAATTTCAGTTTGAGTGTGAGTACTGTAGGTGAAACTACTAGTATAAGGAGTCACTTTGGAGACTATGTAAGCAACACAAGTTCATCGGTATCATCAGGAGGACGTGAAGTATTAGTGGCTTTTGATGAACAAATTACACCGACGTATATGAACAAGATGTTCAATGCGACGTTGTTGATCCCGCTGGTGAACGTGGGGAAGATGATCACGAACGAGCCGATAGAGTGTATCAACGACCATTACAATACAAGCAACAGCGGCAACGGCAACGGAGAGGAATGCATTCCGACCTTTGACTTGTGGGAGATGGATACCGGGGCATAAGTAGACCCAGATAGTAGACTGTAGCATACTAGCATTTGTAAGAATACCCTATACCCTATACCCTGTACCCTGTACCAGATACCAGATGCCATATACCATATACCCTCTAACACAATAAAACCCTGTCCGGTCGGTCACGTGACCCATCCCGCCGTCTCAGTCAACCCGCTTTCCCAAAACGCGCTTCCTGACGGCTCAGAATTTCAAAACCCAACACGAAACGCGCTCAAAACGCGCTCGAAACACGCAAAACACGCAAACACGCAAAACACGCAAACACGGTGAAAACGCGCTTTCCTCCCGCGACAGGGGCCCCGTTGCACGCCCACGCCGCAGCGCTGACACGCTCGTTCTCGCTCGTTTTCGCTTTGTGCGATGTCTGGACCCTCCTATTGTCTTCAATTGTCTCCTATTGTTTCTTATTGTCTCCTGTACATCCTTCTATTGCATCTCCTTCATCCGTGTTTCACACTTGCCCCTGGTTTTCAGCTTCCACACTCCGGGGCTTATTTAAACTATCCACTCCGCTGTTCTTATTTCAACAAAATACGACTTGTCCGTCTTTTTCGTACTCTCTTGTAATCTCTTTTACTCTCCCTTTCCTATCTCTAACACACTCTCCTTACTATATCCATACCTATCTTTCATCATGTCCGACTCTGAAGCTATGCAAATCTTCTTAAAATCTCCTGTCACTCAAGACATGATTCATCACTTGGTTTCTGTAACCTTACAAATCTTACCTTGTGAAAACTCCAAAACCATCACTGAAACAACTACTTCATCGGATACTGGTTCTCCAATAACTAAAACTAAACCTTTACCCTCATTAATGACCTTTATTACTAAATTGGTTAGATACACTAACGTCTATACCGCAACACTTATGTCAACAATCGTTTATATGAATAGATTAAAACAAAGATTACCAAATGATGCAAAGGGATTACCATGTACAAGACATAGAATCTTTTTAGCTTGTTTGATTATCTCATCTAAAAATTTCAATGATTCATCTCCAAAGAATAAACATTGGGCAAAATATACTGATGGTTTATTCAGAAGAGAAGATGTTAATTTAATGGAAAGACAATTATTAATGTTATTAGATTGGAACGTTCAAATTTCAAATGATGAATTAATTCATGTCTGGAAAAGATTCTTAGATCCAATTAAAGCAGATTTAAAGAAACAATCAAGAATCAGAAAAAATTTATCAAAGGGTATGCTTGTTGGATCAACCCAAACCATTATTGTTCCAAAGGAAATTACAAACACTCCAGTGTCTTCAACCTCCACATCTTCCCCTATTACCTTACATTCAAGAAATTCTTCAGTTTCAACAACTTCAAGTTCAATCTATTCAAATCATTCAAGATCTTCTTCTGTCTCTTCTGTTGAATCATACCAATCAGAACAACAACAACAACAACAACAACAAAAACAAAAACAATACCAGAAGCAAATCCCCGGTGGATACACTACTTCTTCTACCTCTAATCAACTTAAACAAGCTCTTGATTCTCTCAATGCAAACACCCCATTAAGTAACTATCTTAAATCAGTCGCTATGAAAGAAGAACAAGAATTAAACAACTTGATCAGAGAATACTGTGGTTACTAAAACCTTACACAGCACAGCATACTTTACAATTATACCAAAATATCTGTTTTATAGAACACGCATGAGCATTTATGATACCTTATTTTCTATTTCGTTTAACATTCGTTTATGTTTTCTCTCTTTATTTTTACTATTAATCCGCATTTTATTTTTTTTATATTTCGTTTATAATTATTTTTTCTAAACATTAATTCTGCATGGACGGTTTTAAATACTCCGATTTTTTAAAATTAAGTAGACTAAACAAGAAACAACAAAAAAAAAAAGGACAGCTCCAACTGGTCATGCACATGTATAAATAAAAAATAAAACGACCAGAGTGAGGATTGAACTCACGATCTTGCGATTAACAGTCGCACGCCTTAACCAACTTGGCCATCCAGTCATTGTTATCTCTAAATTTTTGTAAACATTTATCAACCGCAGCAAGCTATCACGTGATGCGCCATTTTGAAGCCCAATAAATAAAATTTCGTGAAAAATTTTTCAAAATTCTTCAACTTTATTTTATTTTTCTTAATTCTTAAAATAAAGTTTTCTAAAAATACTATTTTTTGGTTAAATGACACCACCAATGAGTTTAGAACCTCAAAGTTAGTCTAAAATAATCGAACAAGAACTTAAAAATCATTAATTTACATTGAATAATTTGCAAGTTAAGTTTTGCAATGCCGTCGATCGACGCATATTTCAATTTGTGTTATTGCTCACCTAGATTCTGTCAGGTGGCTCACTTGTCGATTATCCTATAGAGTATCACCCCATCTGAAAAGCGAGTCATTATGATTAAATTATGTTAGTATAACTACTTTTATTTATAACTATTTCTTGTGAACTAACTAAGCACCTTTATATCTATTATACTTTATTGTTTATTCTACTTATTACTATAAGATACAGTCGATGACTGCTTAATATTGTACGTATACCTATTGAGTAAAGACTTTACTATTTTGTTTATTCACAGAAAAATTTCAGCTTTTTTTCTTTATTTTTTTTTTTTACCCATAATTATTATTTTCGCATTTTCGCAATTTCCTCTCCCGTTAGTAATTTTTTTAAACATGCACAATACGTTTTGCACACAATCATCTTTCATTTTTTAAACCTCTTTTAATTCATCTTCTCCATATAGAACCTCACAAACAAACACATGTCGTTTAACACATCCTCGTTCTTTGCACCTGAAGATACCTTTCTGCACACCCGAAACAAAAAGGAAACAGCTCATGCAAACTCCACTAATAAGAACATGTTTTCTCCGTTACGTGAATCCACTATTCTTAATGACGACAAGGATCTTGATAGTGGCGAATCCATTATGGCCAACGTATCAATGCCAAACCTCAGACTTCACAATACGACATTGAATCTGCCAAACGACGACGTTACTTCGTTTATGCCTATCAAAACCCTTATTGAATCACCATTTAAGCCATCACAACGCACACAAAACGTCACTTCTAAACTAGGAGATGAACAGTCCGATCCATCAAGATGGAACGCTGACAAATTATTGAAAATGAAGATTAAAGCACATCAAAGACAGTTTCAAGATAATTTAAACAATATGCAGTCTGGGTTCAAAAATATTCAAAGTCAAGTTAACAAAGACACATATTTACACTCGGCATTCAGATCAAGGAGGGTAGCAGATACGCCGATGACCCATCTCAAAGAAATTGGTAGTCCACGGCTGATGAAGAAAGAACCAGCGACGGTGTCTACTTCTACGTCTTCGTCATCACCTTCAGCTGTTCATGATATGTCTAACCCTTACGTTGTTGAAGCATTAGGTAGGATCGTGAACAGAGAAGTAGAAATACGCAAATTGATGTTTGGAATCCTTGTGTTTTTCGTTTACAGATTTTTTCGATCAATTATTCGATTATTCGTATACACTAGTCCTTTAATTGGACAAATTTCTAACAAGACATCAAGATTTGTACTTTCATTAAGTAAGAGTATACAAAATAAACAAATTGCAGATCTTGTTGCTTGGTGTTCAGAATTATTCACTTTTGAAAGCATATTAAAATTAGGAACCTATGTTGAATACACATTGAGTGGTATGTTGTTTTTAATTATTGTTTCTGCATGTTATAGATTGTTGAAACCAAAAGATAAATGTTTAGATTTACCATTGAGTAAAGCACAACGTAAGATTTTAGGATTGTCTGTTGATAAAGAAGAAACAGAGGAAGTTGACGATGAAATTGATGATAGTGAAGCTATTCTAAAAAAACTACTTTCTTCATCACCACAACGAATTGAACAACCTACAAAGGTTGTTGTTCCTGATAACAAATCAATTGAAGATGTTATGGGATCATTGAACAGTTTAGCGATTGGTAAATCAAATGATGCTGCAAATATGACATGGAGTGCTGGGATGTTTAACACTCAAAATTTGGGTGCCACATCTAACGTTGAGAACATTAAGAAAAAGTTAACTCAAAGAAACACATTCAATACAAATAATATCAATAGCAATGGTAGTAGGGATTTTATTTCCCCAAGTGGAAAGTATATGTTTGGAATCAATAATGAACTCAGAAATCAAGATGGATTTGGTTCATACAATACTAGTTTTTATTAATTGTACATATAATATATAGATCGTATATAGATTATCTAGAAGCTTCATCTAAAGGCCAATAACCTGGGAATAAATAATGCATTTTCTTTAGAATGTTTTTATCTCTACCATTTTCAGAAGTACTGACTGCCATTTTCATTGAACCTTGTAAATCATTACCAATTTCATTAGCGATAATTAATGGTTCTAACACTTTGATCAATTTTTCAGCAATAACATGTGCATTTTTCGAATTTGCCATTAAATTACCAACAACCGTTTCAACAGTAACTGGTTCTTCATCTTCTCTCCATGCATCATAATCAGTAGACATACAGATCATTTGGTATGAAATTTCCGCTTCCCTTGCCAGTTTAGATTCTGGAATACATGACATGTTAATGACTGAACCACCCCATGATTTGTAAAGTTTCGATTCAGCTCTAGTTGAAAATGCTGGACCTTCCATACAAATCAAGGTCAAATCATCACCTTCGGTAAATTTAGAATGAAGTTTATGTTCACCATCTTGCACACCATTTTCGTTAACTAAAACATCACTACATGTATCGGAAATGATCTTACCGATTTTATTATCGAACGGATCACCAAATCCCGCATGTGCAACAAAACCTTTTTCAAAGAAGGTCGATTTTCTAATTCCTTTGGTTCTGTCAATTACTTGATTAGGGATCACAAAATCACGTGGACGAATGTGTTCTTGTAATGAACCAACAGCACTGAATGCAATAATAATTTTAACACCAAGAGATTTCAAAGCAGCAATGTTTGCCTGATTTGGAACATCAGTAGGCAACAGATCATGAGATTGACCATGTCTGGCAAGAAAAGCAATAGGCAAGCCAGTAGATGTCTTGGAAATGGTAATTGGAGAGGATGGGTGGCCCCAAGGTGTGGCGATTGTAAGTTTGGCGACTGGTTTAAGCGAGTCAAGTTTGTAAAGACCTGTACCACCAATAATTGCAAGCGGAACTGTTTCGTTGAACGTATGTGGAAGAGACATTGGTGTTGGTTAAAAGAAAGAAAGATAGCAAGCATAAGAGAAAACAAGAAAAAAAGGAAGAGGATCCATACAACAAATACCTGAAACAAAAGCAGGGGTGTAATTATTCTCCATACACGCGTCAGAAGCAGCCGCAGCCGTGCGTTTACTATCGGAAAGATGATTTTTATTTATTCAGATGCAAGTTCCACTTTCTAAAGTTTATAGCTCTAAGAATGTTAATGCTATTGAGCTATGAATTACACCATTCTTTGAAAAAGAAGGGGTACAATGATTTGCAAAAAGTCGGATTTTGATTAATTATCTAATCAAGAGTTTACTATGTTAAATCGAGCTGAGCGAATATTCATACTTTTGACAACATAAGTAGATAATGTCAAGAAAAAATTCATGAAAATTTGAATACTGGAAAATCCACAACACAAGACAGTTTAGAAGAAACTATTTACAGTAGGTAATGTTGCTTGACAGCTGTTTTAATGTGATGTGTAATTCTTTCAATTTATTGAGCGGTACAGGGCTACATCAGCAATGTATATATACTGTCTTTTAACCATATCATTGTACCGACTGGTTCAGTATACTTCCCAGCTTTAAAATTGTTTCCAATTCAAACTTCTGCATTTTTATACCATATCAAACTACTCCCAAACCACAAACTTGTCGATTAAAAAGATGTTTTTCATGTGCTATTTCTGGAACGGTAAATGGATAATAAGTTACTAGCGATCCTTCCAACTCATTAGAGCCAGTTGTTAGAGTTGATGGGTGTCGATTAACCAGTGCGGCAAAATTACGTACTTTTAATTCGTTAAGGAAACCATAGCTGGTAATGAATGCTTAGAAATACAATAAGCTATAACTATCAAAAGAGTATCAGAATAACTTAATTCTAATATGATAGTTGTGTAGTTTTCAAAGAAATTCTTCTGAAAATATCTTGGTTTACTCGACGTCTCTATACAACCGTCGATGGCATCTCTAAAATTTCCATTAGCAGCCTTTATAACATCATCATCGTCCAGTATTGCTTTTCTGCTGTTTGTGGCTGATAGAGGAGCATCAAAATTGTTTTCATAAGAATCTGATTCGGTTGTAATTAAGATATCTTCGTCATAATCTACCTGAGGGTTTGTTGTAATTTGGTTTCCGCTGTTTTGTCTAGTACATGGGGCCATATTGATTTTGATGACATGTAAAGAGCAGAGAAAGAAACAAAGAAACAAAAAATGCAATCAAGAGAAAAAAAGCCAGGATAGCACCTTCCTTTTATAGTACTGACCCCAGTACAAGACAAGGCATAAAAAATGGGTCTCACTAAAGTGAAATAGAGCCTCATAAATGTCTGAAAATTCACAAGCAGTCTTTCCTTTTTGAAAATAAGGATCCGTTTTGGGTTAGCATGGTTTCTACCATGTGAAAGTTTCGTACAGGATTATGACAACACTAAACGAAGACTGGTTGAATTATAAGATTAGTATATAGTGCAGAGCAGAGAGTGGTTGTATTCTGAAGACAAGCACAAGTAAAATATGCTCTTATCAGAACCGAGCCTCCTCAGCCTTCTTCAACTACCCGTTTCTCAGATCTATATAAGCTTTCCCCGCTAATTTATATGACTTGTAACTTAAAGTCCTACCTGCCAAACGTTAAGACATGGAGCCCAAAACATATACTGGTTGAGGAGCTGTAAAAATTAAAAAGTAATAAAATGCATTTCAAATTTGAATTAGGAGGAATAGTTTTATAACTTTCAGGAAAAGAACAACCCAAAACAAACTTAATTACTAGCAACAAAATAAACAAAAATGGTTTTTGGTACTCCTTTTCTGTAAAATTGCTCAGATGCATACTAACAGAGAAAAATCAAGAAAGGTAGAAATGTACTTGAAAAACTAAAACTTGAAAAAATCAACTGATGCAGACATTTTCACAGAAAACATAAATCGTTTAGTTGAGCCTTCATATGTAATCCTAGTGAGTTGGGTCCTTAACATTCTTACCTTTCGTCAACGTATCCATGCTGCAATTCTATGTTATCCCAAAACAAGATTGATTATATTAATCATCCTCTTGTGGTATTGTAATTGTATCAAGAACATCTTTGAGTAGCCAAAAGTTTATACGGTTGATTAGATTGTGAGTACTACAGCAGTAAGAAAAAATAACAAAAAAGATAAAGCAATGCTTTTTTGATTCAAATATTGATTAATTCTATTCTCTGCATGTTTTTTATGGTCTTTGATAAAGGATATACAATTTAAATCAATAATATTTTAGATTAAAAAAAATTTGGTTGATCCGGCCATGAATTTTCTTCCGACAATGCTGGCTCAATGAAAATTGTTGTTTTCTTTTCCTTTCGTAAAAGTAACAAAAAATTGGTCATTCCCAATTAAAAAGAGCAGGCCGACGAGGATATTATACCTGTCCAGACAATTTCTTAGGATTATCAAAAAGAAGTTTACTGGTTTAGAAAAGTATATAATCAAGTTGGATATTTGGAAAAATAGACTTTATATATAGGGCAGTTCATGCTACAGTCGTTTAATCAAATAAAGCTATATCTGCAAAGAGTCAAACTAAGTTATCCCTCTTAAGAAGTCTGTAGAATGGTCACGTGAAAAAATCTTCGGGGAATTTAAATTGCAGTGATAAACTATGGGCAAATACTTTATCACTATCACTGAAATCTTTTGATCTTCCAGCTGCATCACCTACATAGAAAGATTTGTCAACATTCACGGTAGCTGGCTTCATGTCATCCACCAATTGTTTCCACATCCCACCTTGTGGTTTACGAAATTGGTTGTGTTGTGTGTCTAAGCTTCCAGTGCCAGCCTTAACATCAGCTGCACTCTTTTTAGTGGATGCATAAACGACGACCGGATGATTCTTGAGTTCTGGGGAAGAAACGACCTTGTGCAGTCGGTCCAACAGTTTGGTGAAAGAAACAGAAGGTTTGGCAGGTGGTGAATTATTTGTTACGCCACCCTGATTGGTGAATATTGCAATAATACGTGTTGCGTTCATATTTTTTGGTTCTCCTTTAATCCATTCGTCGAGTTTGAATCCAATATTGGCATTCCACCACGTCCAATCGTCTGCATTTCGTGCAAATTTAGATCCTGATTTGGTCTTGATCAACGTGTCATCGAGATCAAAGCCTGCAATGTGAAAAACAGTGTCTGAAGTAGAACTACTGATAAGTTTGGCCAACTGTGGTGAAATGTACCGAACACAATGCGTACCTATTGATTCAAATCCGTTTTTGTAAGAAACGATATTGTGAGTGCTTGATTTTTTGATTGCATTCTTTGCTGACAAATGGACGTGTACTTGTTTAGACGTCCTTGTCACGTCAACGATGTTCCTGCTCCTAGCCATTCTCCAATGGGTGATTGCCATAATCGTGTATTTCTACAGCTAAAGCGTGCAAAACATGTTCGCTCAAACAAATGATTCAATTAAAAACCTACGCATGTATAGGTCGGCTTGTAGAATACAGAAAAATAGAGTAGAGTAAAATAGAAAACAGTATAGCATCAAGTAAAAGAACATGAAGAAGTTGAGAATGAACTAAGGACGGATCATGAGCTCCTGTGTCACTTGTGGCTCTTACCACAACTGTCACTATCACCGCTTTTTTAAGTGAGATAAGAACACTTCACGTATTCCTGGGCATCCTTCTGGGAATTGAATGACCAACCTTCGTTGTTGCAGTACCTCTTCATCTGTCGAACCTTGGCTGTTGAGTTTCACGGTCGCTTTCTATTACATAGTATTTAGTCATTCTGTTTGTTGTTTAATGTGTGATGTGCAACGATCAGGGAATTATCTAATCTACAGACGGAACTGGAACTTAGATCAGGTAAATTTACACCGACCTATTTAAGTCATTCTCTAAGTCACGCATAGTGACGCTGATGACAACCGCTAAATCAATATATAATGATTAGATAGTACGAATAGACCCTGTCATTAATTTAATCATTCGGGTGGAGTGATTTTCTGCTCAAAGTTGACAGTTAGACGTTGATCCGTATATATTTCTATTTTGCATGTATTTGTAGATAAATATTTCTATACATTATGTACAAGAGTGTAAGATATTCGCTTAGTAGACTCTACATAGAAGTTCACCATCGACTTGTTTCTTGACCGCCTCGTGCAAGTTTATCACTTCCTTTGAGTTCTTCGGTCTGATAAAGACGATTTCACCAGGCATCAGTGGTTTGACAAATCTAAATCTGTTACCTGCAGCAAAAGATTTGAGTTCTTCAGCATCAGCATAAACTCTTCTGTTCGGTTTAGAAATAAGTTGAAACTTTGATAAAACTGGTTTACCTTGTCTGTACTTCATTCCAAGCCACAAACGACGACTAGAAATATTATCCGGAGTGACCTCAATGGGAGTGATATCCGGTCCGTTTTGTGAACCTCTTTGTAATGTAGAAATGAATCCTTCTTTGTGTAATCCTAAGGCGATCTGAAGATGCAGACGAGTGTATGGGATGGCTGCAAGCGGCGCCTTCGCCATGGAAATGTTCTGGAGGTGCGCGCAGACGTTAGCCAGTGAGACAAGGGACATTGTGTTGTGTAGAGAACGGATCTGTTGCGTATTGTCTAGTTCATCACCCAACCGCATACACACAAACCACCAAGTCTTCTTCTTTTCATCTTCAACTTCAACTTCAACTCGCTCGCCGGGTAAGAAAAAAATGTGAAAATGCGAAATTGCAAAAATGCGAAAATCGCGGCCTTTGCTCTACAGCTACATGTTTTTGTTCAAACAATAATGAACTGATTGTTGGCCTTAAGGCTTTGAGTGGAGAGTTTTTTAGTTAAAATATCAGTGATTAGTGTTTTTTGTACGCTTCTACGTCTACATGCTTCGTCACTTTTCTCATTTAGGCCAGTGCTCCCGCTTGTCAGCTCGTTCTGCATTTACCCGCCTTCCGGCCGTCAGAAACGCTTCTCAAGGGAGAAAAGAGAACAAGAACGAAAATAAGATCGAGTTCAAATGGTTCTTACTTATGGGTGTCTTTGGTACAATGGTTTATGTAACCGTTATGCAAAGAATCCAAGAACAGGATCACAGTAAGAACGTTGAACGATACAAAAAGACGTTTACTGAAGAAGAATGGCAGAAATATATTAACGAAATTCAAAAGAAACGTCTCACTCTCGAATCCGGTGAAGAATGTTATCTTGTTCCATACACTTATAACAACACAACTTCTAAGCCTATCAAATCTATAATTTCTAATCTCGGTGGTGATGAAAATGTCGCTGTTTTAGACCTCAATGCACTTGTTGATGCACAATTGAATGATCCATTGGCTAAATCAAAATTTCACATTTTACTTTCTCAATCTTTGGAATCCAAAGATGATAAACTTCCAGGATTCCATTATGCATTCACATACAAACTTAGACCAGGAATTTTCACGCAAATCATTAGCGATAAAATCTCTACATTAAAAGAATCTAATCCAACTTTGGGTAGATTCGTTATTTTAAATTATCCACCAAACATTAAAGAAGCCATTAAGTTTGAACAAAACGTATGTAATAAAGATACAGTGCTTATTCTTGATGATAAAGCTAAAGATTCTGATATTGTTCAATATTTTGAAACCGTGGATAAAGTAAAACATGTCAAAATGTTGACTAAACTTGAGCCATTGATTATCAACACCAACCAAGAATTAATTGTTCATAAACCTATTGTTGAACAGTCTGTTACTTTACACGTTCTTTCGGCTGAAGAACCTGCACATGACGCACCAGCTATCGAAAAGGCGCAGTATAAACTCAGGCAGCTTAAACAACCAATTAGAGAGTACGGTGAGTCCGACATTGATGTTATTAACAGACTCAAAGAATTACAAAAATAAAATTGGTGTAGAAATCTTTCCCATGTATATAGTATATAGATCTATTATTCATAATTATTAAAGTTTGAGTTTACGTAGAGCCATCTCGGTGTATGCAAGATCCACGTCCTGACAGTTTGAGTACAGATCAACGTCCTTCCCACCCTTTTGATCCCTATTTATCGCCCAGAAGGTAACTAATCCAATTTGCATTTTATCTGCGAAATTAAGAACAATTTCCCAATCTTTCAAAGTAAAAAAGGTACCATCGTCATTCTCCCCAATCATTGGACAAATCCCCAATTTCGACCACGACACACCTAATTGGCGATGTACGGATTGTAGAATCTGAATATGTTTAAGCCCCCAACACGGCATATCTAAAGGAGTGTAGAAATCCATAAGCATAAGGTTATATACTTCAATATGTATCTTATGCGCCTCAAACATTCTAATTGTCCTAATTGCATCATCTCCCAATCCATCAAATTCTACAGGTAAAGTTAATGAAATTTTCAGTTCTGGATGAATATTAATCACCATCTTTATAATCTCACACCATTTAACCACCTTTGCCTTTGATTCAATAGATTTCCCCTCAATATCCAAATCCAATCGTTTGATACCTAATCCAACCACTAATTCATGTAGTTTCTGTGCCTGCATATGGCTCGACGCATGCATATCAACAAACGTTCCTAATGCTCCACCTAAACTTAGGGTGGTGTTAATTTCCTTATGTCTACGTATATCCTCCTTCCAGATCCGGATCTCTTCATATCGATTAGTCGTAAGGAAAGCAAGTGTGATGTCCGAAAGATTCAGCTTGGCAACATCGGTAAGGTTGGAAACACGATATGCAGGGTTGTTATGTCCCCAGGCAAAAATGTATGGAGCAAAGCGCATGTTCTAAGAAGAAAACTATGGATCATGATGAATAGAAAAGGATGCCCCGTATTGTGCCTCTTTTTTAATAACATGATCAAGGTCAAGGTCGTCCCTTGCGGCTTCAAGACGGGCAGTAATTGATTTAGAGGAGGTAGATGCCACGTATCTATATTTAAAACGATTCTTTGGGGGTGTGACGTAACTAGGCACAACTAGGGGCTTAGCATTGAAATTGCTCGATGTCTTTGTAAATGCGTTGGTCACCCATGGTTCATTGAGTTGGTGCATGTTGGACATTGGGGTAAGTGGACCAGCGTGTGTGAAAGCCGGATAATGTGATATGTTAAGGTCTGTTAAAGGTTGACGAAGGTATGAACGTGGGTGCTGTTTGTGGCGTTTGTGTAAAGATTCTACGTTTTCTTTGTCGTCTGAGGATACATGTGTAGCTTGAAGGGTGGGTGCTAGATGGGAAGGTGATATTGGGGATAAAGGTGGAGATGCAGATGGGGATGGATCCTGAAAGATTGTAAACGCCGTTGTTGAAGATGGCTTTGACTTTGGCTTTGTAGGAGAAGTTGATGTCGTACGTGCACGTTTTGTAGGTGATGTGGAAACAATAGATTTCTTAGTCGGTGAATCCACACGTTTGTTTGGGGACGTACGTTTGGATTGAATATTCGTGGATTGGGGTGCAAGCGGATATCTCTGCATGTTTGGTGAAGTGAAGAAAGAAAAAAAGTAAGAAAGATAGAAAAGGAGAAGAAGAAGAATAATTCCGAATAAAAGGAGGTGTTGATGTTTTTCCTTTTGTCTTGCACGCGTTTAAACAAATGCCAAATCGGGAAGCGTGTTTTATCTTTTAATGAGGGCGTTTCTTGTTGGCAAGATGGGAGAGAAAAGGGTGTATGCACATACAACGGATATGAGTGGGGTGAACCAGTACGGCCGGCGGACATGGGACGTAAAGGAGTATGCTCAGCGAAGCAAGAAAGCCAAAACGAACACGAGCCAGGAACCTGTTGGTCATGTGTCGGCACAAAAAATACTTAACCAGACCCTTCAAAAGGGTGTGCAATTTGGTGAAGAGAACAGCTGGTTTGTGTGTCGGGTATGTAATCGACGGTTTAAAGACAGTATCAAATTGTATGAACATTTAGGATCGAAGATGCACTTAGAGAAAATGCAGACAGTGGAAGAACCTGAACCTGAAATTACGTTAGATAATGTAAAACGACATTTACAGATGCTTAAACAAAACTTATAAATCTAAATATTCAAATATGTATTTTACGTAGACAGTGATGGTTGGTATGCCTGAATAAACTATGAATTTGACAATGATCCTAGTATCGTATCTAGACATAAATGCAAAACATTTTTCTGATGGAAGTGCACGTTCATGTCTTATACGTGATATAATGTGTGTGAATAATGGTTTGGACACGAGTTTCCACAAAACGACCAGCGTTACACCGATAATAACACGAATGATGAGGGTAAAGAAGTTTGTTGGGGGTGGTATTTTTGCCTTATGAGTTTGATACAGGAGTGAAAGTGATGATAATGAAGGACTAGATAAAGACCAATATGTTAAATCTAGGCCCATTAGCACGGCAATGAATGCAATGGAATCTTCGAAACATGGACATGGTTCAAGTGGAGTTGGATGAAAATAAATGACTGAATAATAAATAGACACTATAAGAAATGGTAAAATTGAAGAATGTGTAAGTATTCCTGTATCCCATATTGATTTTGTAGCTAATCTGAAGACAACGGTGAATAAACCAATGAGACAACCAAGCACGACATCCACCAATCCATGCATTCCGCAGTAAAGTCTTCCAAGAACCATTGAGAACCAATATAATAAGAAAAATGCATAAAATGTGAGTTTAATAGTATGAGATAATGAAATATTACTATAAACATGCATGAATAAGATAATACAAACAGAAGTAGCGTTTGCAGAATGAGAAGATGGACATCCATATTCTTTCGAAGTATAATGAGACATTGTTAATCGTTTCAATGGCGGTGAATGGGGGCGTGGTAGACAAAGCATGTCTTTAACTGCGCCTGTAAAATATATGCCTAAGCCTAAAACCTGCACGAGGTCTCTTAGGAGATTGAGTGAACCTAACCAAGCGGGTAGAGGAAGCATGAGGACGTAGAAAGTGTGGGAACCGACATTAGCAGTAAGCAGAAAGTAGTTGGAAAGAAAAGAGGTGTGAAAGGATTGAATGTACTGCAGGAGAGGAAGTTCAGTGTCAATGAGTGGACGAAGGAAAGAACGAATGGTGTAAATGTAAGGAGTGAGTGATGAACGATAGAAGGAGTCAGGACAAAGTCCGACATCGACAAGATGTGTGTCGTCAAGTGACATGGTATCAGAATGACAAAGGAATGAAAGAAAGAAAAAAAGAGAAGATGGCTATGGAAATGGACGAATAACAGAAGAAAAACATGTTTACTTTTTTGATAAAGACAGAAATTCGTCTGAACGGGGCTGTAGCTTATGACGGAAAAGTCAAAACATCGTGGAGAAAAAATAATAAGTCTGGTCACGTGATTTGCGTCACGTGTGTGCTGGAGGCTCAGCGTGTTTTTTTTTTTAAATTTCATCTTCTCGAATTTCTCGAATTTCTCGAATTTCTCGAATTTCTCGAATTTCCTAATTTCTTTTTTTGCGCGTCCCCTTTTCATAGCATTTTCCCTGCCGTGACTGCGCTTATAGCGTCACCCCGCGCACCGCACGCTGATTCGCTCAGTCGCGCTTCCTCCTCTTCCCTCTTTCCCGTCTCAGATTCTCGCTCTGCGCTGACTGCGCTGTGAAAATTCATTATTACCCTTTCAGCTATGGCCTCAATGTCTATCAGAATTACAGCTGTTTTCGGGGTCTCTTTCAGGTTTTTTGACTTTGAATCTATTTGAGTTTTTTCTAAATCATCATTAACCACACGTCAACATGCAAAACGATAAGGGTGAATTAGTATGTATCGCAATATTCACACACGGCCCCCCCCCCACACGGCCAGATTTAAACTAAATGTTTGGACAGAGATTTATTAAAGAATTGAAATAGTGAAGCAATGAAGTAATAAAATAATGAAGTAATGAAAAAATAAATTATACCCACCTTAAAATAATGAAATACTGAATTACTGATCCATGTAATGTCGTTTTGTTTCACCTCCATTTGTCTATTCTACATCAAATGATCCATATTGTTATATCTCTAAATATCAGCATACCTATTACCACATCATCATATAATCTTCTCCATTCCATTATAATCTACATCCTAGATATGACAAAATACTAACATTTTTTGTTTTTTTTTCTCTCCTCTTTTTACAGGTCGAATTATACATTCCAAGAAAATGTTCTGCAACTAACAGAATCATCAAGGCAAAGGATCACGCATCTGTTCAAATTGCTATCGCTAACGTCGATGAAGAAGGTAGAGCTATTCCAGACTCTAACACCCTTTACGCATTATCCGGTTTCGTCAGAGCAAAGGGTGAAGCTGATGATCAAATCAACAGATTAGCTCAACAAGACGGTTTATTAAACAACGTCTGGTCTTACTCCCGTTAAGGACTAGGGATTTGTATTATGTATATCACATCACTCTCTATATAATCTCTAACCATTAAGTAATCACCATCCTGATGTTCTCTACTCTCCATAACTCGGTCGCTACACACATTATCTTGCCACTTACCCGGCTTTGATCTCGTTTTCTCCTTCTCCTCCCCTTTGAATCCAGAAAAAAATAAAATTTTTCCTATTCTCGAAATTTCATTTTCCACATTGCCCTGCAGCGTGGCCAGCTCACTACTAATAAATGTTAGACTGGTGTTGTTTTTCCTACTACTTTCCTTGTGGTCTATAACCTTTCCATTTTCTTTCACCCCTTCTTTCTTCATCCGCACATTTATCAGCACAATGTCCACTGAAGAAAAGCCTTTAACCACCTCCGAAGGTACCATCGAAACAAACTACGATGAAGTCGCAACTACTTTCGATCAAATGAACTTAAAACCTGAAATCGTCAGAGGTATTTTCGGTTTAGGTTTTGAAGCACCTTCTGCAATTCAACAAAGAGCTATTTTACCAATTGTCTCTGGTAGAGATGTCTTAGCTCAAGCTCAATCAGGTACCGGTAAAACCGCAACTTTCTCCATTTCTGCCTTACAAAGAATTGATGAAACTGTTAAGAAAACTCAAGCTTTAATCATGGCTCCAACTAGAGAATTAGCTTTACAAATTCAAAGAGTTGTTGTTTCTATTGCTTTACATATGGATGTTACCGTTCATGCATGTATCGGTGGTAAATCCGTCGGTGAAGATATTGATGCTTTAAAAGCTGGTGCTCAAATTGTTGTTGGTACTCCAGGTAGAGTTTTCGATATGATTGAAAGAGGTTACTTCAAAACTAAAGATGTTAAGATGTTCATTATGGATGAAGCTGATGAAATGTTATCCCAAGGTTTTAAAGAACAAATTTACAAGGTTTTCCAATATTTACCAGAAACTACTCAAGCAGTTCTTTTATCTGCAACTATGCCAAAGGATGTTTTAGATGTTACCACTAAATTCATGAGAGATCCAGTTAGAATTTTAGTTAAAAAGGATGAATTAACTTTAGAAGGTATTAAACAATTTTATGTTAACGTTGAATTAGATGAATATAAATTAATGTGTTTAATTGATTTATACGATTCTATCTCTGTTACTCAAGCAGTTATTTTCTGTAATACCAGAAGAAGAGTCGAAATGTTAACTGAAGAATTAACAAAACAAAATTTCACTGTTTCTTCAATTCATTCTGATATGTCTCAACAAGATAGAGATAAGATTATGGCTGAATTCAGAACTGGTTCTTCAAGAATTTTAATCTGTACCGATTTATTAGCAAGAGGTATTGATGTCCAACAAGTCTCTTTAGTTATCAACTATGATTTACCAGATAACAATGAAAACTATATCCACAGAATTGGTAGATCTGGTAGATTTGGTAGAAAGGGTGTCGCTATCAACTTATTAGCTGAAAAGGATATTACTAGAATGAGAGAAATTGAAATGTTCTACAACACTCAAATTCAAGAATTACCAGCTGATATCGGTGATTTATTCAACAACAATTAAGTTTTGTAATTAATTTATTTAGTTTTGGTTAGTTTTTAGTGTAGTGAAGTAATTATTAATAAAAAAAATTTTTTCGCTCTATCAGAGTTATATGCTATACAATATTGATAATATGATATTACAACTTTTTCTTTAATTACTGTTTTCAGCAAACAATGGATTACGGTTCAATTCAACAAGAAGAGGAAGATGCCGATCTTATCTCATCCCAGGGGCTTCTCAATTATATGCACGATGTTCAATTGTTTACTTCAGTGCTCATCTACATCAGTTTCTTACATGATCAACAAGCATTTAATTTTCTACTTCGATGCATCGTCCAATTCATAATTTACAATATTCCTGATACGAAGGAACTACAATCATACACACTTTTAGTGGATCCAGAAATACAACAACTTCAAATCTCACGAATATCAATGGTTATACTGATGATTATTCCTTACGCCTTAATCAACTTTGTTTTCTCATTTGCCACACATTCACACTGGCTCTACACTACTATCCAAACACACGATCCAACATCAACACTAAAACATTTTGTAAATGCAATTACAACAAACACACTCAACTTTACATCCTGGATCCATGTCAGCATTTTCCTGGACGTTATTGGGGAATCCAGCTTTGTGTCTTTGCACAAATCCGTGTCCAACTCCGCATACCTCCTAACTCTAGACGTTGCCATTCTTGCGATGCAGGCTACAGCTGTATGCATTCTTCGACAACGTATGGCGAACGTCGCCGGCATCTCTGGGGCGTCTGTGGGAACCGTCCGGATCCGTGTCCGTGCCTGCCCCAGTCTATCCAGTCTATCCAGTCTATCCAGTCCGAACAGCCCGAACAGCTCGTCTTTTCACTCTACGTCATAGGCCTGTTCCCGTTGACCGTTCTTCTTCTCCTTTAGTGGCGAGGCATGTTTCTATCTTTACTTCACCATTTTCCATCCCTTTCCATTTTTTTCTTTCTTCTTTACCTTTTTCTTCTTCCTTCTTCTTTGCGCTTTTGAACTGTATATTATTTCTAACACCACAATCATTTTCCCCCTCCTTTGACAATGTCCGATGTGCCGCCTTCGTCAATGGACCGATTGCAAAACTCAAGCATCTCCAAACCGTCGATTTATCGTCAATCATCATCGGAAAGTGTTCAAACGAGTACAATGCTTGGCCTTTCTAACGATTTTAAACCTTCTTATCACCAAAATGAAAGTATTTTAAATTTAGACACCGTGTATAAAAACAACACCAAGTTTGCAACACAATCAGTATTACCACCAAGTGATTATCATTCTCCTTACTACATTCCATTTAAAAATATCGATGATCCAAGACCTGTGGATCAATTGATTTATAGATTTAGTATTTGGAAAATGATCATTAAACAAATCATTTTCTATTTTAAGGAAATGTGTGTTTTTAAAAGTCAAACATATCAAGGGAATAGAGCGATGCTAGAAAACTTGGAGATTTTAAGACGTCAAAACTCAGGTAAATTAAAAGTAAAGGCAAATTCTAAAAATTTCAAAAAATCACTATCATCAAACAATTTAAAAGATGAAGAACATTTAAATGAAAGTTCATCAACTTTGAGTTTAGAAAATATGGAGAATGAGTTGAATGCAGATCAACAAAATATAGTTAATAAATTGTTACAAACTACTTTTTTGCCACCTGGTGATAATTCAATCTTATCTATATCTTCGACATTTTTCAATAATCATAATTATTTGAAAGAAAAGGAATTGTTAACGTATCAACATTTATCAAATAGATTGATTCCAAGATTAGATAATTTAAAGGATCAGTTGAATGAAACAATTAGACAAATGAATTCGATTAAGAATTCCTCAGATTATAAAACTAAAAATTTGAAAATGGAAATAGCTAAAACCGGGGGTATATTATCCGATTATATTACATCTATTGAGCTGTTGAAAACAGGACATTCCAAGTCAAGTTTGGGAACAACTATCAATCTGAAAGATAATGAAATCGATTCAAAACTAGATCCTTACATTTTAAAATTAAAATTAGATCTACAATTAAAAGACCAATTGTATATTGAGGCACATTTGAAGGAAATGTATTATGATTTACAATTCAAAGCTGTTCAATTAGAGAAAATTTTATATTCTGAAATTCAAAGTTGTATTTCTACATACACTGATTTAATTGATTCAGAATTAAATGCAGTTAAAGATAATTTGATTTTGCCTTTCAAACAAGGATTTGTTAAAAACGATCCAACTGTAGATTGGGATTATTTTATTAGAAACGACAATAAAAAGAATTTTTTGCCAATTAATGCGAAAAATACATTACTAAAAGTTAAACAAGTTAGAAAAAACTCAGATATAGTTTATCCATATAGAAATAATGTTATAAGTTCATGCATTTATTCAGGATATCTTGATAGGAAATCAAAATATTTGAAGAATTATTCAAAATTCTATTATGTTTTAACAATCAATTTTTTACACGAATTTAAATCTAATGATAGAATTAAAGATTTAGTTCCACTACAATCGTTTTCTCTTAGTGATGTAACTATTTCAACTGTTGAAAATGATCCAAGGAAATTCGTTCTTAGAGTTTATAGTAATGGAGCAAAAGAATCTTCCAAATCAAAATATACATTTAAATGTGATAATCTGGATTCAACTATTAAATGGATGGATTATTTATCCGATTTAACTGAATTCGATAATACTATTCAAAGAAACGTCTCCTATGATATGAATGATGATGAAGATGATGAAGATGATGAAGAAATGCCTTCATCTACCGAACAAAACAATTTTCTTGATTCTGCAAGCAGATTTAGCGGTGGTACAACTTCTCCAATGTCTAATAATTTTTCTATAACTACACCTCCAACTGATAATCATTCTTTATTATCACACTCAAGATCAGCAAGTGATGAAATGTATAAATCTCAATATCAACAAATTCAACAAAGTTTACAACAACAACAACAAAAGACTATTCCAGATGAGTCAAACTATGCTGCAAGTGTTAGTTTCAAGAGTATAAAATCTCAACCTAATATGAGACAATCATCATCTACATCATTACCATTATCAGAAACCAATTCCAGACCTAGTTCCAGACCTAACTCAAGGGCAAGTTCAAGAGCTTCTTCACCATCAAGAATTAGAGCAACTTCACGTCCATCTATAAATAACGGAATGTTATCACCTAAACTTACATCAACCACTCCAAACACACCAACTACAACAACTACACCAACGGGAGATTATTTTTCGTATGCACCTCGTAAAGTTCAAGCTTCGATTATTAGAAACGGTAATAAATTGGCATCATCTACAAACATGAATTCAGGAAGATTAACCCCTGGGAGTAACAATACAAGCAATAGTGGTTTAACATTGAATGTAAATATGAGTAAGAGTGGAAGTAGTTTAAATGGTTCCTTATCAGTTCCTAAAATTAACATTCATGAAAGCAGTCCAATAAATCCACAACCATCAATCGATTTTTGTCCAACTTTACAAGAACCATCAATTGAAGAACCACAAACACAATCCGGTCTTGAACGCAGACGTAAAACTCTTTCGGAAAAACTTGATATTACCGGCTTAGTTAGTTCAAATACCTTGAATGGATCAGGCATACTAAGTCTTCCACAAGCCAAAGATTCTTTAAACTCTGCAACATACGGATTACCGCAGACACCAGGTATTATTCCAGGATCTAAAATGAAACTCGTGTTTGATCCATTACACGAACACGGAGGGGAAACAGATTGATTTTTTTATATGAATATATTGATTTTCTAATTATTATTTGTAGTTAAAGTTATGCATTGTTTTATATTGATTCAAAAATAAATTTATGAAAAAGAAACAAACAAAAAGTAATTCGACTAAAGAAAAAAGAAACTCCGAGACGGGGAATTGAACCCCGGTCTCCCGCGTGACAAGCGGAAATTCTAGCCACTAAACTATCTCGGATTTTGATGTCAATAAAATTTAGGGGAGATTTACGTGAGTTTTGTTTTAATCACGTGACGTATAGGATATCCTTTCAAAATTATATCTTTCAAAGAGTTAATTTTTTTAATTTCGATGCTTTTGAATGTTTTCTTCAATTTTTCCCCATTACGTAAGCGTAATTGATGTGACTAAATTTGGAACCTTTCTCTATAAAAAAGAGGTCGACTGAAACATCTTTTTAATTAGGAAACTATTAGGAAGTATTCCGCTACGGCATTCCCTTATCAAGATAATGATCCCGAAAGAGTTATCTTGTAACAGTGTCTAATCTACACACTAACCTATGTAAAGAAATGGGAATTATTAAAAGGAACGAAGATTTCACTTATAATTATTCTCATATAGTTTATTAGTTGTTTATACTTTATTTGTAGTTGTTTAATTTAATATCGATTTATGTATTAACTCTGCTGAACATTAAATATGGATAATATATCAAGAATTATAGGGCTTCAATAAGATATAACAATAATATTTTATTATACAATAAATATGCATATTTAGACAAGATTAAATAGGTTTCGGCACAATTATTCATAAAACAGTTAAAATCGCCTACAATGTTTAATTCACACACCGCTTAAGAGTACTAATTTTACTTTGTATCCCCAAAATTAAATCATAAACTATCAGTAAAAGACATCATAAAATAAACGTATAAAGACAAAATATGTAATGAATTGAAAAAATGTTCTAAAAAATTTTTTGAGTACTAACTGTAACATTTATTAAAATCTGGCAGATCTATTTTTTTGAATCACTATATATTTTCTCTCAATGAATTCATTTTATGGTGTTTTAAATAATATTTTATCATCATATAATGGGAGTACAAGGAAGGAATAGCACCTTACAACAGGTTATGACTCATTTCCTGTTAACGCTTCCTCAAAATGATTTGCTGAAACTATTTGCTGTTGTAAGTTATCCAAAATGGAATGATTAAGTAAGTACAATGTTAACCTCACAAGTTTAGTATATTATTTTGGTGCCGCTAAGATGTTCCCGCAACCAGATTTTGCTGAAGACTAAAACACAATAAAAAGCTTGAGCTTTGATTTTGGATCAAGGTTGCCGAGTTTCCTTCTTTTGCTGTTTGTGAATCTATTAAAAAATTACAGTACTCTGCACCTGCTCCTCCTGCTATTGTACTTTTGCAATTGATTCATGCTGATATTTTTGGTCTGGTGTTACTACTGAAAAATAAATCCTTACAAACGTTAATGATTATGCAAGATAGTATCTGTTGTTGTCTATTTCATCCAAATTTGAATGTAGTCAAACTCTCAAGCATTGTATTACCTTCGCAGAAAATTTATTCAGTTCTAAAAATTTGTGAACTGATAATGGTAAAGAATTTTGCAACATTGAAATAAATTCATTTTGTTATGAAATGGGTATTAACCATCTGTTAACTGTTCCTTACAATTCATCTCATAGTGTCGCTGAAAGAAAACATGGAACTATTTAAAACAAAGTCTGAATTTTATCCAATTCTGCCTTGAGGGGTCAAGACTGCAGAATTTCTTATTAATATTTATCTCTCTTCAGTTTTTCATGGCCATCCTCCTTTTCAAAAATGGTAACCATATTGATAATAAGTAAGTTGATAACGGCGGATAGATACTAATAAGGAGTGATCAATAAAATTGAAGTTCCCAGCGCGAGGATAGAACTTCACTAGTCCCTTAACTGGAAATAAACCTTTTGCTCCTCTTTAAAGCTTGGGTTTACCGAAAAGCAGTTGAAGAGAAAAAATGCGTAAGCACATTTCGGGTATTTTACCCAATGAATTGAAAATTTCACGTTTCAAAAGAGCCGATCCGATATGAATCGTTTAAAGAAAGTCTTTTCATTTATATTTTATTGTAAACTTTAAAAATTTTATGTCCATTACACAATGTCTATATATGCATTTTTTGGGGTTTTGCTGTCTCCTTGTTGGATGTCGACGTTCATCATATCATTACGTAAATCTAAATCTTCCATTTCGTAACTCTTCACATGGTCAGCAGCTATTTCGTCTGATACTTCTTCACCCTCATTATCTCCATTCCCATCGTCTTCCCAATGCACACGTTTCTTCTTCTTGTTTCTCACATTGGTTCTACCGGTTCCACTGACCCATTCATAGGCGTATCTTGTGTATGTTGCTTGTCTGTTATGCGCTCCCGCGAGTGCAGAGTATCGTGATGGTTTGCGTGTGGCAACATGGTACACGTAGATGACCAGGGCAGAAAGGACGATAAAAAGGAAGACGTATGCTAGCGTGCGTCGAGATTTGAACGTAGAAAGGGTGGAATTGGAGTTGGAATTGGAATTGGAAGGGGATGGGGGATCAGCAGGCTTGTCACTGTCTTGTTCAGGCTCTGGTTTCGGTTCCAATCCCGGCTCAGAATGTGGATCTGAATATGTTTTAATCTCTGGAGCTGGACCTGTGTCATCACGCATTGTCAACTCGATCAATCCAATACTTGCGTCACTTACATCATAAGCAACCATATGACTTGCGTTATCAACTTTCACATATGTCAAATTTCCACGTTGCCAAAATGAACCTGCTTGAACATCATCATGATACCATACTGAATCCATTTGAAACTTTTCAATGTTTCTCTTAAATAAGTTTCCTGATGTTGGGACGTTGGATAGCGAATCCATAAGGATTTGATAATTGTTATTTTTTAGATAAGATACAGTGTGTTCACGAATAACCATTTCTGAACCTAGATAATTACAAATTAGGTCGTTTGTACCACTGAATAAATTGACTTTCACACCCTCATCTAATAACCTGTTTAATAATTGTGCACCAGTAATACTATTATCTTCTGGATTAAAATTCGAATGAACTTCATTATTACACTCTTTCCAAAATGACGAGTCTGAATTGTTGTTGAAAACATTTAATGCAAGCTGAACGTTTGGAATATTTAAGAAATTTGTTGTTTCAGGCAAAATTTCAGGCCAGTTATTACCACAAGATGGATATTTATCTAGCTTTTTCACATCATAAACATTAATACATTTTCTATCCTTTGTTTTGTAAAGTCTTAAAAACTGAGTTAAAATGGACTCACAAACATCAACCTCAAACTTTAGTTTCCCTGAATCTGTATTTCTGACATTTTGACATTGATCTTGATACTGTAATAAAGTAGATACCTTTTTAGCTTCTTCTGTAGATGTCGGATCAATTAGTCCCGTGTCTATAGCATAAGGTAAATATGAGAGAGACTGTAAATTTGGATCCAGCCATGCATTTCCTAATAAGATGGCTTTTAATTTGTTGGAGTATTTTGGAGAATCTTTTAATAAGTTTGCCAGATGAGGAATATATTGACCTGCATAAGATTCACCTGCAATCATAATTGTATCATATTTATCGTAATTTTCCGGAAAAGTTGAAAAATAGTTATCCAAAAACGTTAATAGATGTTTTGATGACTGGACTAAATTGGAGTCATATTTGTCTTCTGAAAGTTTGTTGGAAAACCCCGTTCCTATAGGCTGATCGATAAAGATCAAGTCTGCTCTTTTGAACCATCCATCGTTCCATACTATAGAGCCATTATCATTGTCGTCAGCATTATCTCGGACACGCAAAGGACCGACTTCCATCAATGCACCGTCCATCGAAGAACAACCAGGACCACCATTAAGCCATACAATCAAAGGTTTAGAGGCTGAACTGTCGGTGGATTGGAAACTCCAAAAATATAAAGTAGACAGATCATCAGTAACTGGAATATGACCGGCGTACATGGACAGAAGGTCATTCCAGGCAGGCTGAAATCCGGGAATCAGAGACGAATCAACAAAAAAGGAATCTGAAGTGACATCGGAGACGGTCGGTGTTTCCCTGACGTGAATGTTGGGTATATAGAAACCAGAAACGGTGGAGAAAGCACAGAGAAGGACAGCCGACCACAGAAACTGCAGCATTGTAAGAGAAGTAGTTTCTAGAGAGGGATCGAAAGACAGAAAACCGGAAAACAAGATATGTTGGTGAAAAGAGAGTAAACAAAAGAATGTACACACAGAAAAGAAAGGAAAACTATAAAAACAGCGTGGTGTCCCGCACTGTGAGCGAGCTGAGCATTTTCCCAACAAGAGCCGCCTCTTCTTTTGCAGAAGCAGTGTTTGGTTTAGTTTGGCCCCTGTTGACCGTCACAAGCACGTCAGTGTTGGCCGGAGAGTCCAGACGCAGGAGTCCGACGGCCATGGCCACCGTTTCGGTGTCTTGTGGTTTGCCAAACTTAGCCACTGCCTGCTGGAACACACGGACGCCGGCCAGCGTTGCAAGCGGCTCGGCACTGGCCACAGGCTGTTGGTGCAGGACACGGGTGGAATCGGCCACAGCGCCGTTAAGACGGGTGATTTCAACGATGTGGTCATCTAGAGCAGTTGATAACGTTGTGCCCGGAACACATTCAAGAAGGTCGATAATCACGGAAAAGTTGCTGTCCTCACGGGACACGTACACTTCCTGCGTGTCTGGGATCTGTCTGAAACCAGACGCATCGATCATGCCGGCTGGGATGTCCATCGTGATGGCACCACCATAAAGAGAAGTTGCTTGCATAGTCATTGCAGTGTATAGAAAGGAGGGTAGGTGACAGAGTGGAACAAGATGATTAGCAGGAAGAAGAGACAGACGTAAGACAAAACAAGATCTAATTGCCACAAAGAGAAAAAAAAAAAGAAAATGCGAAAATCGCCAAACGCGTTTTTTCGTTTTTTTTTGGTTTCCACCTTTTTGGTGTTTTTCCTTTCTTTCTTTCTTTTCTTCCTTCTTTTGGTTCTTCTCTTATATCTACAATGTCTCCCCCAACAAAAAAACAACAAATGTCCGCCATCACAGAATCCCTCAAAGTTCACCTTCTCTCCGCAGACGGTAAACCTCCTTCCAGAGGTTCCACACATGCTGCAGGTTATGATATCTACGCTTCGGCTCCAGCAATCATTCCAGCAAACAATAGAGCTCTGGTCTCCACCTCATTAGCTATTGTTTGTCCATTCGGCACATACGGTAGAATTGCACCACGTTCCGGTCTTGCTGTGAAAAATGGAATCTCTACCGGTGCTGGTGTCATTGATGCAGACTATAGAGGTGAAGTCAAAGTATTACTTTTCAATCATAACGACGCTGATTTCAAGATTGAAAAAGGTGATAGAATTGCCCAATTGATTTTGGAAAGAATATATACTCCAGAAATTGAAGTCTTGGACGATGGAGCTTGGGAAATCGAAAACAACACCGAAAGAGGTGCTGGTGGTTTCGGTTCAACTGGCAAAAACTAAATTACGTTTTTTATACTATCTTTCTATAAAACATACTTTATAGCTTTTGTGTTAACTTAAATTAATACCCATTTAATTATCCCAATGATGTTTTTGAGTCCCCATTTGCACCACAACCACATCTCGACAACGATCCAAACAAGCCACAACATTCCAACAATACTGGTTTCAATCAATTTGTAAAGACAAACATCATACGGTCTGTTTTCACATTTCACATTCATGCTGTCAGCACGTTCGTTCAAATTACGGATCTTCAACGTTATGCTTGTGTTAATTTCACCACTGCTTCTATCACAATACCCAAGCAACTCTTCGATATTGTTTGAACGCCTACTAATAAACTCACGCTGTTTTTCAATATCTCCTTCTGACTCCTCAACCATTTTCAGAAATTTTGTAAACTTCTCCTGACTTTCAGTTTCAAGTTTTTCAATCTCCATAATCTTCTTTATTATTTTATCTCCACTACGTTTCAATTCTTCGTTCACTGTTTGTTCTTTAATAATCATCTCGTATTTCGACCTTTCAATGTTGCCCTCAATGCCCTTGCTCAATCTCATCAACTCCAAAATCTCATCAATTGCATTATAATATCCTAAATCACTCATAAAACCTAGACTTCCATCTCCTGTCTTGAATCCAGAAGAGGCAGATTCATAATGACTGTTTTCTTCAAGAGCAGAAGGCGCAACACTACTATTGAATTTTTCAACTCGGATTACAGGTATACCTATTTCCTTTGTACCCTTCCTCTTATAATGTTCAAATCTTGCAACCGATGCAAGATTTCCATTTTTTCTTCTCAATGAGCCAGAAAGTTCCTTCTCATCCTTTTCATGTGTTTCCTTCCGTTCTTCTTCTTTTACATCATCCGCAAATAACATATCATGGATCTTCCGAATTTTTCTTTCATTACCAACATTACCAACATTACCAACATTATCAACATTACCAACATTACCACCATCACTAACATTGCCACCATTACTCTCCTTACTTCTCAAACTATTACCTCTATCCGGATCCGTACTCTTAAACCGCTTCTGTGAACTCGTACCCGAATATTTCGGATACCATCTCTTACCTCCCGGATCTCTCAATTCTGTCCATTTTGTGTCTCTCCATGTCAAATCTCCAATAATTTCATGTAAGCCAATCTGCCAAATCAATCTCTGTTTATGATGTTTACTAAACACACGACTTGCAACTTTTACCTTTCTCCAATCATTTAGAAAAAAATTCCCCGTATTTCCAATAATACCATCCGGATGAATAATTCCCAATCCAGTTGTCCTTACATTTGTCTCTGATGGTACTACTCCATTAGTTTTTGAATTCATTTCTAACTTATTATTTTGATCATATAACCCACTAACACCAACCTTTTTACCATACATTGTAAACTTTTTCAATTTTTCACCCTTATGCATTCTAACTCTTCGATTTCTCATTATCTGTAAGGGATTCCATATACCATCGACACCAGGGTATATTGGTTCATTCGTCTTACTGTTCACATAGTGTATTTTCTGATATTCTTCAACGTAAGCATAGTATGTACTCAAATATGCGCCGACATGTTTGGCACGGGTCATTATCTTGTTGAAATGTTTAACATTCATCGTTGGATGTTTCTCAAAAAGTGCCTGACTTACCTCCATGTCGTTTTGAGTATCCTCTGAACTTGGTTTTGACTTGGATAGTTTGAATAATGTACCATGATTGGATTGTTTTGGAATGTCTGTTAAGATTCTTACATCCGATGGTAATTGAGCTAGCTTTTGCGAATGCAAAGCGTTATTTGAATCTTCGTTACTAATTTTAACATCTAAATCCTCTAAATTATTTTTCTCCACGTTATCATGTAATACTTTCAATGCTGGATCAGATGTGGAACCAGGATTCAAATGTAAATCGTCTAATAGTTTTATTCGATGGTTCAATAAATCTTTTGTTTCAGACATGAAAAACTCAGGTAATTTTCGTTCATTACCTTGAGCTTGAGCTTGACCTTCCTCAGTTTGGTGTAAGTCACGTCTTCCGCCTGGATACTCTTCCACGTCTCTGGCAGACGATTCTGATGATTGTTGTGTTGGAAACCTGTCAATATCATCATTCTCGTCAACCTTAGAATTTTTCAATTGCTTTGATAACCCTATTAGTTTATTGTTCTCTGTTTTATGATTTGTGGAATTAACACCCTTTCCACCCCCGCTATCACCACCACCACCACCACCATTACCACTATCACTATCATCACTGCTTTCATTGTTATCGCTTGTATCATGTTTCCTTCCGTTTTTTTGATTGCTATCACTACTGCAAGTTGATGCACTTTCACAATTGCTTCTTGTACCATCTCCATAAAATGAGTTTATTCTTGACAAATTTCTAGTCGTTGGACTATATATCCCTGAACTTGGTCGTATCGTAGGCAAATCGACAGTGATTGAGAAACCGGATGATTTCGATTCCACTCTTTGTTTAGGTGATAATATTTCTGACAGTAGAGGTATACTTCGACCGCTTCCACTGCCAGCACCACCATGCATTGTATTATTAGACATGGTACTGTTTGTGCGTTTCAGCTTTTGTGATAACCGCAAATGGGGACGTTCGGTAGCATCCGTGTTTGCCGTTCTTGGCAGTCTTTGTGGAAGATTGTTTGCATTTGATGAATTCGGCCTGTTCATTTCCATCTGCGTTGTGTTGGTAGTAGTTGGATCAGAATCATCAGCAGAGCTGTTGCTCATGACAACGGCACCTGATTTAGACATCGTGCCCATGCGGTGGATCGAACGGAACGAAGGATAATGCACTCTTGTGTCCATGACCTGTGTGTATGTGTGTCTGCCAGGATTCCAGCCAAAATAGTCTGCAATACTCCCAGAGTATTCCCCCATTCCTAATAACCGTGAAAAACCGAAGGCTTTACCTTACCTGGAAATTGAATTGAGTCCTGTGGCTTGCTCGCCGTTCATGTTTCTTTGTTCTTTGTTTAATTGTAGATTCATTTGTTTGTTGTCTGTTGGGAATTTTAAAAGGCAGATGTGGAATAGTACACTGCAGCAAAGATATGTCCTACTACTTTGCGATACTTGGCAGCACCAATGAGCCGTTGTATGAATTAGACATTGGCACATTCAAACAAAATGGAGACGGATCTATTAAGTTTCCTGTTGAAATCAAAGAATTAAAACAATTTATAGCTAATGCATCACTAGATATTCTTGAAAGTTTGCAGTTCAAAACGAACCAGATTTATTACAAAAACATTGATTCATTTTATGGCTACTCCAACTACATTTATTTAACTCAGGGGAACACCAAATTTGTTATCCTTACGAATTGTAAGAATTATGATGAAAGCATACGTCAGTTTTGTATCGAAGTGAACGAAGTGTATGTAAAAAAAATTTTATCGCCATTCTACGATTTTAACAGTCCAATACGATCGAAAGTTTATGATGCCAAAATAAGACAATTGGCAAAAAAGTATTTGTAAAAACGTATAATATAAAATGTGTAATTTTAATTAATCTGTTAACCAGATATGTGAGAGAAGTATAAACCTTTATCATATGGAATAAAATTACAAAAAATAAACAGCTCCGTTGTTTGGTAAATTCCATATGCACATCCAACATCAGTAGCTAAATTGAGAAGCTCAATATTGCCTTCATACGCAAACGTACCAAAATTTTCATTTACGTATGCACTAAGATATCGCTTAGCAAAAATAGAATCTCCATCTATCGTAAAAAGTCCAATCTGGCCAAATGTTGAGAGACCGTTATACATGTATTTACTAATATCTGTATTTAGTGGTTGGTTGGTCGCAATTGAATCATCGACATATTGTTGAGCAATGGCACACATTTCTGCATTCATTAATAATTCTGTACTGCTACTTCTTTTGGAATTGAGCAGCTGAAGCATTTGATAATTGTAAGCTGCGGGATCAATGCTATATGTAGGTGTTGGATCAGATGTTGATGTAGTTGACGAATCGGTTGAAATGGATAAAGTAAGTGCTTCGGTTGAAATGGATAAAGTAACTGTTTCGGTTGTAGCTAAAGTAGATGTAGTTGAAGAAGTTGAAGAAGTTGAAGAAGTTGAAGAAGTTGAAGAAGTTGAAGAAGTTGAAGAAGTTGAAGAAGTTGAAGAAGTTGAAGAAGTTGAAGAAGTTGAAGAAGTTGAAGAAGTTGAAGAAGTTGAAGAAGTTGAAGAAGTTGAGGAAGTTGAAGAAATTGAAGAAGTTGAAGATGGGCTTGATGAAATAGGAGTCAAAGAAGTTGATGAAGGTAAAGAAGTTGAAGAAGTTAAAAAAGTTGAGGAAGTTGAGGAAGTTGAGGAAGTTGAGGAAGTTGAGGAAGTTGAGGAAGTTGAAGAAGTTGAAGAAGTTGAGGAAGTTGAAGAAGTTGGAGAAGTTGAAGAAGTTGATGATGGGCTTGATGAAATAGGAGTCAAAGAAGTTGATGATGATGTAAAGGGCGTCGACGAAGATTTGACAACTTGTTTTGATGAAATTAAAGTGCTATATGATGTAGAAGTTGAAGTTAACAAATCAGATGCAGAAGATGTTAAATAACTTGAATACTCCGAGGAAGTTAAAGAACTGGATGAAATGTATTTACTCGAAAAAGTTAAAGAGCCAAAAGTATTTGAAGAACTTAAAGAAAATGTTGGTTCGATGGTCGAAGAACCAAGAGACTGTGTTGAACTAGAAACTGGTTCAAAAGTTAGTGAATTTAAAGAAGATAAAGAAGAGGCGGCAGAAGTAGAATCAATAGTTGAAGAAGTTAAAAAGCTTGTAGAAATTAAAGTTGAAATAGAATCAGAAGTTAATGAACTTAAAGAAGCCAAGGAACTAAAAGTTGAAGTTGAAGACAGATATGAACCAGAACTTAAGCTTGAAGTTGATGTACCAGAGACACTAGAGGTGGAAGTCAAAGAGCTTAAACTAGAAATAGCAGCATCTAAACTAGAGTCAGTAGAACTTTTTGATTTTGTATTAAAATCCGAAAAAGAACTTGATTCAGCATCAGTAAAGCTTGAAGTAGAAGTACCGGGAGCAAAATCTGATGTTGTAGAAGTACTAGTGGCGCTAGAAGCACTAGAAGTACTACTTCTTGCTCCATTAGGATAAGGAAGATGTGTTAAGCTATAAATCGTAGTCACTGTATCACAATCCGGATCTGCATTAAGATCTGCACTGTTCAAAAATTGAGCCTGTGCCTTGGAAAGCAAAGCCGAAGCTCCGAAAACGGCTAATCCAAAAGAAAGTCTCATGTCTGTGTTTCCAAACAATATCCCTTACCATTTCTTCTTCTTCCACCGTTCAAACACCGTTCAAACACTACCACCATTTATATCAACATCACCGGTTTTTTTGTACTCACCACCCACCCAAAACAACCACTTCACATTTTCGTTTATTTAAACCAATCAGAACGTGCAACATCTGCATGCTGCTCGATTAGGAAATAACGGTCTCCGTGCATTTCCCCGTAATTTTTTTTTCATCTACACACGTAATACATACAATCAGGGTAACACACTCCGGCAGAGAAGCCCTAGGGCATCACATCGGCTTTGATGTTTTAGCTCTTCCGCAACCACATGGATCTTGTGGACCAGCACACGCTGAACCAGCTCGTGGGTGCCCTGCATTCGATGGACTGCCCGTTCTAACTTATCAACTCTGTTCCTGGCAACGTTTACTGTTCTTTCTATCTTGTCGTTTTCAACTGCCGCAAAATCAGCTTTAGAAACCTCTATCGATCCAGTAGACATTATCTCCTTGTATACCGGATCATTCTCCACATTACTGACCTTCTCTTGTAACTCCTGCCAAATTTTTTCCTCTCGTTCTAGCTTTTTCGTCTCGTTTTCGTAGAATGAGAGCCTGGCCGCATTCTCCACGTTCTCTTTGTTCTTCTTCACAACAATTGGCCGATCTGTCGAACTCAACATGTAATTACTACGTGTTTTGTTTGCATTAAATCTATCTCCCCACCAATCAATATCAATTCGTCCATTAACTAGATCATCAACAAACTCATTCAAAACAATCTTACACAATGTTTCAATCTTATTCCGCACATCATCATCTTCCTCGTGGATATTTTTCGCCCAGACTTGCTGTTTAATCAACCTCTTGCTAATCCACACTAGCAATTGCTTCAATTTATGCGAATCAGGTAGCCCCATATCAATATGTTTGTACAATTCAGTATTAGGAATCTCATCATGTGGTGTAGCTGTGAATCCATTGCCCACAGAAGATAATCGTTTACCACGTGATGCAAGAGATGAACGACGAAGTTTTATCGTGTTATTAGATGTGTCATGTTGTTCATCAATATCTTTTAGTGGAATCATCACTGTTTCCACATTGATCGGATTTTCATACAACATAACTTTGGAAGTACATTCTTTCAACTTTTCCAACATTTCTAATTTTTTTTGTTTCTTTTGTTTTCGAAGTTGTCTTTCTCGTTGTGTATCTTTATATTCCTGTGCTTTTCTTTCTTTCTCTAACTTCTCTTTACGTTTTTGTTCTTCTCGTTCTTGCATCAACTTTTCTTTTTCTGCCTTTGCCTGTTTTTTTATTTCTTCAAGTTTCTTTCTATTTTCAATCTCTAAAAGTCTCTCTTCTTCAATTTGCCTCTCCATTTCTAACTCTTTCATCCTTTCACCTTCTTCATTATGTTCATTACTCACACGTTTAGACGTCTTACGCTTTTTTTTCACTGGTGACTCAAGCACAAAGATTTCTTCATTTTCACTATCCATATCGTTACGTTCCTCTTTTGCATCATCATCTTCAAAATCCAATACTTCAAATAAAGAAAACGACGAAGATTCTTTCTTATCAGCAACCTTACTAGGCTTTCGCTTAGGCTGTTTCTTGACTTTAGCCTTTGTTACCGCCTTTGGTTTTGGTTTTGCTGTTTCAGCTTCTTTCACTTTTCTCTTTCTAACAGGTTTAGGCTTCTCTGGCTCAATCGCCAAATTTTTCACTTTCTTTGGTCGTCCACGCTTTTTAAGTGTTGGTTCAAGGATCGCGTCTTGTTCTTGTTCTTGTTTGTGTGCTGGAACGGAGTCTGGTCCCTCTTTACATATTGGTTCAATAGATATTGGAGTCTCTAATTTCTCAGGGGATGAAGATGGATAGATCGGAGGGTTTGGATCAAGCATCTTTGTAGCTTTGGCTTTATCCAATGACACATCAGAAAAGTTTTCTTTTGATTTATTTTTTGTGACCTTCGATTGTTTCTTCGTCTTGATCTTTTCCTTCTGCTTCACTATTTCCATCTCCTTCTTCTTTGCCTTTGCCTTCTCTTTTAATTTCAAACGTTTTTCCTCCAAATGCAACTGTGGAAATAATTCATTGTCATTATTATCATCAAATAAACTCTCAGTCTTCCAATTATTGTTTTCCTTATTAAGACTGTTTTCATGATTGTTATTGAAACTTGAATTCGTCAAATATCCACTATAATTTGCGGGATTCTTCATCTTTCCCAAAATCTTAGATATGTTTAGGGCTTTCACACGTGGAGATTTTTCAGGGACTTTTGTTCCTGAAAAACTAGTACTTGTATCACCGTTCTTAATGTTATCGGAGGAGTCTTTCAAAGACTGTTTGCGGCGGGACAGCTTGATCACCCGCCGAGTCACAAGCGGGGTCTCCGGGTACTCGTTGTCATCGGAGCGCATTAATAGATGATTGGTTAAGCTAAAGTGAAACGATAGAAAACATGGGCTAAAACATATTACTTACAAAACAAAACAATCAAGACAAACCAAAAATAAATGACGAAATCGCTCGCTTATAAAAGAAAGCGAAATCCCGTTTTCTTTGCATCTTCAACTTTTCAGCCTTTATTTTCATATACAATCCGACCGTGAAGCTGCTACTGGCGGTTTCATCTCACCACATAAGAATATTACACGTAGCACGAAATGCAAGTAACATATCAGAGCGTCGATGACAGCAGGTTTTTTTCCCGTGGGTGAGTTGAGTCAATTTAACTTTTATTGTTATAAGAAGTTATGACTTCAAAACTAAATTGTCCTTTAATAACACCTTTAAAGAGAAGCAAAAAGCAGTTTTAAGTCAGGAATACAGCAGTGCCTTAACAAATTAGTACGAGTTTTATCGGTGAAAAAATTGGCGATTAATAATTCTTTAGCTCATTGCTTATGGTATAGTCAGATGTAAACATCTTCAACGTCTTGTAAAATTAAGTTTTTGATCTTTTAGAAAATTCAAACAACAGTTTCGATTCACAAAGATTGAAACCAATGGGCTTTTTTTTTGTATTCAAGCATAGCCTCTTGACAAATAATAACAAGAAGAGGTTACTTTATTGAAACATTTGCATAAAACGGAGCAGAACAGTATGTAATAAAAGACGCAAGCTTACTTGTTGTATATAATTTGAACATAATTTGCAAAATAGCTAGTTGGTAACAAAAAGCTCCTGGTGGATTAGAATGAGAATACAATGAATCTTTCTATTAAGTTTGATGGGTTGATTTGCAAATCAGAGAATGTATTAAATTGATTAATGGTAGTAATTGGTTTCTTGTGTATTTTCTTTCTTTTCTATATAGACTTGTATGTGAGTAATCTCGTTTATTATTATACTACATTGGTAAGGTATACAGCAAATGAATCTTCTTTTTACATTGTCTCTGTTAATACAAAAAAGCTCATTCAATTAGATATAAAAGTTCAAAAATGAGAAGATACTGGTAATATCCACCCAATCAAAGCTTGTTTAAATGAACTTTTAATCATCGTTATGATAATCTATTTTATTATATAGAAGATTATGTTTGCGTAATATGTAGCTCTATTGAGAATTATATATATATATATATATATATATAGTTTACTTCATAGCAACTTAATAGTAATTGCACCTACTAATTCTTCCTAAGATATTTGTATTATTGCTTACTCGGAATTTCAAACTACTATCCACCATTTATTCTAACACTTTCTTTGTAAAAAATATCTTTTCCTTTTTACGACAGCGTCTATCATCTTTTCTTCAAACGGTAACACCGTGTTTTCCGTTGGTAAATCAATACTAAACTCATCAATCAACACAGTTGATTCAATTGTAATCACTGTATCAGTCATGGTTTTGTGTTGATGTAATTTCAGGCTGCAGAAGTGTCTTGATTGTACACAGCAAAAAGGAGAGAGAAAAATATCTAGAGAAAGAAACAAGAAAAAGAGTCAAAAGACTCTTTAATGATAACATAGAGACATCATTGAAAAAGTTCAAAGCGATTCTTAAAGACAGCTCAGAAAGATGAGAAGCTTACCAGCTGAACAAAGTAGAATCTCGAATGAACATGGCAGGTGCTTAACTTTAAACTATCATCTGTTTATAAAATCAGTGGTTGCAATAAATCCTCAGTGGAATAAAATACGACACGGGTATTAAAATTTTAGATTTATACCATCTTAATGAGTATTCCATAATTTATGAAGATGGTATAAATAAGATTAGAAAAAGCTTTGACAACGAGTTCTTTTTCTATTAGAGTTTTCTGTACTTATTCTTCCTAGTTAATTGTCTGCAATGTGCTTTATTCTTATAGTTCAATGAGTAGTCTATTTTCTGGTTTTTCCGGCAAACAAATGATGCTAATAAAATGGCATTACCTTTATTTCTTTTGTTTCCCTTTCCTGTTTTGCTTCTTTTTTGCAATACATACTTCAACTAATCATGCCACCACAAATCGTAGGAACTCAAAAGCCAATCAAAATAATGGAATCAAATCTGTTTGCTAATAAGCTTAATGTAGATCCGCATGAGACATACGTGGTTGAAGTCCAATTCGACAAAAAGGTGACATATTTGGTAAAGAAATAAAACCCAACAAAAGAAGGAAAGAGCAGAAAGAGAAGACTCTCATAAACACTGTGGGCGAGATGGCAATAGTGAAGCTCATTACGACTCATTAAGTGATAGAAAGTTATCGAATAAATTTTAAAGAATCATGTTGATTGCAAGAATGCAACCAGAGGAAGAATTAAGCAAGATCAAACCACTCTTTACATAAATAACACCATTTCATTAGATTCTGTTAAATTCCTTTATTCAAATGCAACGTCATTATGACAACTGATCTGATTTTAAATAAGAGTGGCACACACATAACACAGACCTGTGTAAACAAACAGCTAAATCTGAATATGCAGACAGAAGAAAAAGCAAGCGAGAATTTGCGAGGAGTAATTAATTATAGACCGCTTATATAATGTACTGCCTAATATACGGTAGAGTAGTGGATCAACGTGTGAAATTACTGTTTCTTGTCTGTTTTGCTATTCTACAGCACATAGCACACATCAAACATGTCTTCTCCTGCAATGCTGATGTTGAAACATACTCTTATTTGGGGTGGAGGTATTATCGGACTCGGAGTGGTGTTGTTCAATTTCACGGTGCCCTCCGAAGAAGAACTTTTGCAAAGAATGTCTCCTGAAATTAGAGCTCAAGTAGAAAGAAACAGGGAGTTGAGACAAGAAGAGCAGAAAATGCTAATGGATATTGTCAAAAAGACAGCAGCTAGTGATACGCCTGTGTGGAAAACGGGTGATTTGTTTAATCCTTGGGAAGGCACAGGAAACAAGTTACTTGTGGATAAAGTGAACTTTGAGAAGGAACAAGCTCAGAACAAACAGAAAAATGAACTACAATCTTTAAAGGAACAACAGGAAAAGCTTAAATGAGCAAGCACGTATATGTGTATGTATATAATGTATATAGTAGGACAATATAGTAATCAGGTTATTGGCCACCTACTAAAGAAAGAGGATCGTGCAGCAGCTGTAGAATATGCTGAAGATGAACTTCCCGTACCAGCCAGGGTTGATGCTATGCCAAGGGAATCTTCATTGTTCATGGCGTCCACGGCTTGCAGGATTTTATCAATGCTTGTTTCAATAACCATACCTCCTTGAATCATTTCTTCAAGAGCTATCTGCAAAACTTGCCAATGGAAAACAAGATCAAGTTCACAAACGTCTTTAAAACAGCGGTTAAGAACCTGGACAAACACCTGAATCAGGTCCAGGATACCTAACTCACTCTCTTGTTGATCGACAATAAAGACAAAGTAAAGAGTGGCGTAGTGGCGATAAATAATACGAATGTCTGTGGCATCCAGAGCATACGTTTGTTGAAGTAAAGGCGGCACAGTAAGAAACGATGACTGCTGTTCCGTTCGTTGGCGAACCAGCTGGTGTACTTGTGCCAGCAGTTGCTGCTGGTGATGGACTGGAAGGGGTGAATAAAAGCGTACTAGCCGGGGCTGGCCGTCATTGTTGAAAATTAGAATAGAATGGATCATTGGGTAAATAATAAAGTGAGTAGCTATCAAGACACCCTGCCAAGCCTAGACACCCGCCAGAAACAGACCAGAAACTTATCGGAAACAACTACCAACCATAGCAGAAAAATCGCTCGCCTCCTCAACAACTTTGCTCAGAATCATGTTCAACCTTTCTTTATTATGCAAACTTCTTTCTTCTTTCTTTTGTATCTCTTCCTTTATCACCCATTGTCCCCTTTATTTCACACTACACTCGCTAATAATGGGTTTCCTTAAATTCTTCAAGAAGAAAGACAAGAAACAGAACCTGGCCAATGGATCAGCCTCCAGCGTCGCAACAGCTACTGCCACTGCCTCTGCCACTGTCACCGCCAGTACTTCTTCAGCCTCCAACGTTGGACATATACCCTCCAACGACAACTCCTATTCCAACTCTTCTGTCTCTGTTCCAATTGCGCAACAATCTCAATCTGAGTTCAATGGTTTATCAAACAGCACAATTCCAGGCCCAACAGCAGTTTCTGCCAAGCCTTCTTCACGGAAAAGCTCATTTTCTGCCTCTTTGAAAAAAGACCACTCTTCAAAAAGACTAAGCTCTCTTTTGAAAAAAGCTTCTTTTAACCATGACGCTCCATTATCACAGCATACTTCAACTATTGCTTCCAACAAAGTTTCCGATTTACCTGATGAATTGTTGCCTGTCGTCACCTTGATTAACCATCAACAATCAAGATGCTATTTTAAGGGTAATTCTTTCTACTATGATTCATCTAAAGACGTCATACCTACTGCACAACCAGCACCAAATAATGGTTTTATCACATCCACAACATTTAATTGGACTGCAGCATATTTGGAATTAAATGGTAATGACATCACTGTCGAAGTTGAAAACAGTCCACCTACAATTATTAACATTTGTGATTGTGAATTGATTTATAATAAACAAGAAATTATGTTATCTGTTACAGTCACCAATCAATCAATCATGTATTTTCAATTCAACACTACTGAAGAATTAAACTTGTTTTATTCATCTGTTTTACTTTGTAAATTCGAATATCAACAATTACAAGAGGCTTATACTGGTGCTTTATTATCTTCCCAAGCTATACATTTCAGTGATATCAGGACTTTGTTATCTCCAAATAATAAAAACATTAAGGAAGAATGGTGTGTTATTAGATTCCCATTTTTGAATGATAAATGGATCAGATGTTTGGTTGTTATTAAGCCAAACAATAAGATTGAGATTTATTCAAGTTCAAACAAATCCAAGAAAAATTTATTATCAACTATTAACAATGGTTTATCTTGTTATACAATTTATCCAAATGATCCAAGTCAAGTTCAAAATAATTCATTATTAAGATTATATGGTCATTCTTATATCAATTCCGATTTATTGAATGTGATTTTAAATGATGATACAATGTGTTCTTCAACTAATGAAAACTTATCCATTAAATCAGCAAAACAAAATAAATCTAGATCAAGATCTGGATCAAGGGCAAACTCATTAAGCAAGAGATTATCTGTTACTTCATTAAGATCTCAACGTTCTCATGATTCCAACCTGTCATCATCTAATGAAAATAATTCTAATTTTAGTACTTTGAATCATCATCAAAGAATTAGTTCTATAGATACAACCGTTTCCGATTCGTCTTTTAACAACTCAAAAACCCCTAAAAAATTAAACAAGAAATCAATTGTTAAAACTCATTTGGTTTACATTATCCCTGAATCTCATGCTAGCGTTAACCCCTGCGAAATCATGCTGAGACTGTTAATTCCAATACTTAACTCTTTCAGTCTTTATGGTCGTCCAACGAAGTTTATTTCTTCAAGAACAGACAAAAATTCCCTTCTCTTTGGTTTGCCACAATTACCAAATACAAACTATCTTAACAACAAATCATCCTTGGACTTAGTCAACCTAAACATCGAAAACTCGATTCAGGAAAACTGGACAGCACATGACTGGACACTCATTTACAAAGAATTGTTGAGTGCATTGATGCAGAAGGGTTGGAAGGGAGGTTCGTACCAGGGTGATTTGGCCAACTTAAATGTCAGTTTGAACATGGACAGAGATATGGGAAGTAGTGCAAACTACGATCCAATGGACGACTTCATCGAGCGGGCGTCAAACAATGCCAACAGGTCTATTTCCGCCTCTACCGACGTATAGCATTGTAGTTTGCGATCCATCTTTGTATTTTTGTATTTTGCATAGTTTTCTTATTATTGATTATCACCACCTTCATGCCTTCCTATTCGGGAAAAACACCACACCTAGCGAGATTTCTCTTAATTTTCCTTTACCTCTGATTTCCGATAAATGCCAGGATACCTTCCGTACTATTGTCTTTGACGTATTGCTGTATTGCATTTTTTTACCACAATTGATATATATGACATGTCTGACAGACGACTTTACATACGTGTTAAGACTTCTGAGTTATTGCATGAAGTGCACGCTTTCCAATCACTCCCCTCAACTTCAGGGAAGGTAAGACCACCGGTTTCTATCCTTAAAAAGATCCTGGTAAACATGACGATGGGTAACGTGTATGGTGTTGACCATGCTGAAATTTGGTCTTTTGTCATATCAATGCTATTAAATTATGCCTCTGTGCATGATGGTGTGAGAAAACTTGGAATGCTGATTTTAGAAATTTACGTTGGGGATGCATATAACATTAAACATGGGAAAGATGCAGGAATGAATGAATTGTATACGTATTTGATAGATCGAATCAGATTAGGTGATGTGGAAGCATTGCGAGTGATTGCAGCTGTTGAATCAAGAGTAGGAATAGACATGTACAAGAAATACACGAATGGATTATGGGGAATTCTTAATGAGAAGTTAAGTGCGGAGAATGTAAATGTGGAAGTTGAATATATACATGCATCAATTCGACTTGTGCAAAAACTTGAGCAAGCTGAAGAGACCGCTGAGATGAGAGATGATAAAATTGAAGTTATTTTCAACAAATTGGTTAAAATTTTAGACAGGGTGGATGATGTTCATATGGTTAGTGCTGTTTGTGAATCGATATTGGACATGACGAAGACTGATAAATATCCGTTTTTGAAAATTCAGTTGAGAATCGAAAATGTGGTGAAACTGATCACCGTGCTTACAAAATTGAGATCCAGTGGAGTCGTTAAGAAGCATTATTTTCAAATTCCGTGTATTTTGTCGTACATTATGAAATTTCAAATCGAACATTCGTCCAAAAGTTTATGCAAGGATGTAATTACTTGTGTGAAACCGTTCATTAAAGATGAGGATTTTGCAGTAGTTCTGAATTCAATGAAATGTGTTATGTATTTTATGGACGGTGTTGATGACTTAACTTTTGAGAATAAAACCGTAATTGAACTAATTAAAGGATTCGAGAAATTGTTTTCTGAAAATGAATGTCATATGATTCGATATGATAGAACAATGTTTTTCCACAGTCTACGAAATTTATTATTGATTGTCATAAAATTTGGCAGTGCAATTGTTGAAAACGACAACCATAATGTCTTGCAAGCAATTATATTAAACTACATTCAACTAGATGAAACTTTAGACGTGGAAACGTATATTATTGATACAAAGCTCGAATTGTTGTACTTGTTATCACTTAAGGGTATACAAGATAAACTTATTGTGGATATGTTAATTCCATTAGTGAAATGCTCAAATGAAGATATTTCATACAAGACGATCCGAACGATTGGTAACTTGGTAATTCACGACGTGAATAAGTATACTGAAATATTAAACAAATCAATTAGTAATATTTCCTTTGAAAAGAACATCTTAGCTATATCCATATCCATCAATGAACTAAAAGATTCTTCCATAGCTACGAAATACATCAAGAGAGTAGTTACTAAAAGAGATTTTGTGTATGAAATGATTAGTGATGGAATGTTTAAAGATGATGACGTCATTTCATACATTTGGGTTCTTGGAGAAATTGGAGATGTAGCTGAGTTGTTGAAATTACGTGATTGTTTATGGACTTGGATCTCCAAGAAGTTTGAAAAACAATTTTATTTGATGGATTCATACATTACTAATTTGGTCAAAGCATGGATCACTAAACAGGAACATGGAGACGAGGTTTTGGCAATCCTGAAGGAGATTGTCAACGAAAACAAGGGAAGATTTTCTATGTCTGTGAAAAAAAGAGTACAATTTTACGGTCGGTTGTTAAATACCGGCAACAGTGGAAAAAAGATCCATGATGTGGTTGTGTCCAATGAAGGCTACAAAATGGACACACACAAAAACAGTGGTCTTGACGAGGCCACGGTTGACGAACTATGTGCTGTGTTTGGAAGTCTGGCATGTGTGTATCTCCGGGGGGTCCACACGGTGTTTCGACATGGTTAATTAAAAACATGGTTTATTGGAAAAGTATACCTGAAACGAGCGACGCGTCGATTGTTCTGTGATATCGCTACTTTAGAATCTGTCAGATGGCTCACGTGTCGATTACGTTACACAGTATCGCACCTTCAGATAAGTGCTCATTATAATTAATGATATGAATGTAACTACTTATTATATAACTAGTTCTTATGAACTAACTAATAACTAAGCATTCTTATATATATTATACTTTATTGTATTCTTTATCTATTACGATAAATTACTGTCGACGACAAAGTGTTATTGTATGTATATTAATTGAGTAAAGACTTTACTAGTTAGTATACGTTAAGAAATTATAAAAAATTAATTTTTATAAGAGGCTTATAATTCTATAAGATATTATACACATATAATG
>JAKTWG010000046.1:0-76043 GCA_030560915.1 Pichia sp. NRRL Y-12824 | reverse complement strand
ATTTGATTTTATTCCTGATATGGGTCACGCGTATGCTATTTCTACAAAGGTGGCACTTGATCACACTAAACTTGGTCATCCATCATCTGCTGTTATGCAAAGCTTAGGTCTTGGCACTGGTCCAAATAGTGCTGCATATTCTTTTTGTTTTGTTGGTAAGACCACTAAGGTTTATGCAAAACCTCATCTTCACAGACTTTCCAGAATACACTGAACTTTGTATAAAAGAATGTCCTAAAAACTATTCCTGAGTACCAATCGCAACATTCACTTAAATTCCGCAAAGGTGTTTGCACAGTTATATGAGAAAAGGATTTTCCTTCTCATACAGTTATTTTCAATACATATTTTATCTTTATATTTTTTTTTGATAGTTTTTTTATAATAGTTTGTCATTCAATTATGGACGTACAAACTATAATCAATACTCGTCAACACATTCTTAATACCTGATCTATCCTTAGCAGTTTTTTTAAAATATTCTAGATGATGCTTTATAATAATTATACTAAGGAACTTTCTGGAGCGTGTCAGCATTGTGCTGAGATTGGTACCCTACTTCACCAACTTCTGTTTTCCATCCGACTATTCCAATTTACCTGCTTGTCTGAATCGTCTTCAAGATCAAATGATGCCCCAGAATCCAGAACTTATGAATTCAAGAATGCCACTTTTTTTAACGATGAAGAATCTGAGTTTAAGAATGTGTCTGATCTTGATGATACTAAGCTGTTATCGGTACTGATGCTCTTCTACAGAATGCTGCTATTCTAAAAGAACCGACTGCTCGTCATGAAACTGGTACTTGGAAATTGTTGCAATTTCCACCTGGGCCAGCGTTTTGCGAGAGTGTGCGCCCAAATAAAGCGATCGAGCCAAATTCTCATTGGACGTAATGCTTATATACCAACGATTAGATTAGTCAACGTGGCTGAAGTTCTTTCTAAAACATTCTATGACCAAATTCTACAACCTTCTAAACGTCTTTTCAGAACTTTCCATAAGCTGGTTCTAGAACATTCTTCCTATGTTCTTAGAACAAGCCACTATCACAACATATAAATTGCAAACTTAATACACATAGCTTTTTAGTAATTTATTGTGTTTTCCGAAATCAGATAAGTTTTCATAATAAAACTGTATGGATTTCATCCGTTGTAATTTCCTTCTTATATGATCGTTTTTTTTCCATAAGGTTTCCTATTTGCAAAAATAAAAAATTTATTGGCCCGATTGTCCTTCTGTAATTCTCTGGTGGTGAGCTTTTTCCTGATTAAGCATAGAAGCCTTTCGTCTTAAAAATAGCCAATTAGTTACATAAGTGAAAAGCTGTTGAATCGAATAATTGAATTACCGAGAGATAGTAGTATAATCATCCTGTTTGTTGAAGCCTTGTAACTCTTAATGTATTATCCATATTTAATATTCAGCAGACTTAATATATAAATCGATATTAAAGTAAACAACTATAAAATAAAATATAAATAACTAAATAGCAGTATCGGAATTATTAAAAGTGGAATCTTGGTTTCGTTTATAAATTTCCATTCCTTCACATTGGTTAGTGTGTCGATTAAACATTGTATCTGAATAACTCTTTTGTAATAGTTATTAGCGTTATCTTGATAAGGGTGTTGATATGATAAGATTGGACCTTCGGGAATAGGAAGTATTCTGCTAAGGCATTAGGAAATATTCCTTACGGCATTCCCTTATCAAGATAACGATCCCGAAAGAGTATCTTGATACAGTGTTTAATCTACACACTAACCAATGTAAAAAAATGGGAATTATTAAAGGGAACGAAGATTCCACTTTTAATAATTCTCATATAGTTACTATATGTTATAGTTGTTTAATTTAATATCGATTTATCTATTAACTTCACTGAATATTAAGTTAGGATAATACATTAAGGATTACAAGGCTTCAACAAGGGGAATGCCATAGCAGAGTCCTTCCTAATGCGAAAGGCCCGATCTTATCATATAAAGAATATCCTTGAACCTTAGTATTTTTGTAAAATTTGTTCTGAAACATTGCATTGGAAAAAAAAGGTGATTTGTTCCTCCTAGCCCTTCACAGATTAAGCAGGGAAAATAGAAGCACTTGTTCAATATTCTTACTTGTAAATAAAAAAATTTATTGTATGTACAATGATAAGATGATTGATATTATAAGTTTAGAAAGAGTTACAATTGTTCTTGTTGAGACGGAACATCCTAGCGATTTTGATTAAAGGAAGCGAGAACTTCTCAAGATGATCTATGTGGACATAGTTGTAGTATTCATCAAGGTTATAAAAAGAAACAATATAAAAGAGTATACAACATGAATGTAGATGTGTACAATAGAAGAAACCTTTTTCCTTTTACCTACACAGAACATATCCCATGTATCTGCTCGGCTGGTTCTACAATATGGAATCTGAAACCTCAGGGAGGTTTCTGCAATCATAAATTTTAGATTAACATCATTGATAATAACATCATCTCTCTTCGCAACAGTTCTCCTACTAAACCCTTTTCCTCAACACCAAGAACGATAGTATGTCTAAAAATTTTGTTAACCAATAGCGCACTATTTAAAACTCAGCAATTTTTTAAATTTAACAAAGGTTGTATAGTGTAGTGGTTATCACTTTCGGTTTTGATCCGAACAACCCCAGTTCGAATCCGGGTACGACCTTTTTTTTAATTTTTCAAAAACATTGTTCTTGAATTGTTTTCATTTTTCTATTTTTTTTTATTCAAACTTCTTTTATCTTTTAGGAATTGAATCACCAGATGACTTACAACTTATTCAAACTCAGATTGTTTTTTCCATGCTTGCCAAATTTTTTTCATTGAATACAATCAATCAATGCTAGAACGCGCATTCCATTTTAAAGCAGTGACCACGAAATTTGATGTAAACATGAATGATACACTTACCTTTTCAATTTCCACGAAAACTTCTATCTGAATTTACGTAAATTTCCCGCTAAATTTACCAAATGAACAACAAATTGAAATCAACCTTTTGTAGCACACTGATGGGAAGCAATGAACAATCGAGAAATTTTGAACTTGACCTTTTTGAAGATGAAGATGCAAATACAGATAAACAACCAAGACTTTCATTTTTTTATGACTCAAGTGCCATAAAACCAAACTCAACTAGGGAGCATACTTTAGCTGAAATTGATAGAGTTGAACAACTAATCACTTTAAATTTACACAAAATTAATGATAATATAATGATGGCAAATAATGTTATTAGCAACAAACTAATACCGACCCTTGAAGAATTTAATAAGAATTCGAATAAAATTTACAACAATATTAGTCATATTAAAGAATTTTTTGAAAATGCTGCAAATGTTAACATTTTAACTAAAAAAGATATAGATTTTCAGCAAAGTGATAATGATAAACTAGAGAATAGTGGCTTTGAAGATATTAATTCAAATAGCGTAAATTCAACCTCTATAAGTTATGATCGTAATGAATTAAACGAAAAGAATATTAGCTCGGATGTTTCAGAGTTCAAAAACATTAAATATCGATATAAACAAAATTTGGAGTTATCAAGCAACAAAGATATTACCAATATGACCATACTTAAAATGAAAAAGATACCAGAATATTTGAAAGATGATTCAAACACGGATACATTTTTTAAAGATTTAAGATTAAATGCTGATGATGAATCAACAGGGAAACAACCCGTACTACAACAAGAAGAACATACACGAAATGATGATATTGAAGAAGAACAGAATTTAACTAACAAGTATGTTAAGGATATAATGGGTGGATATGAATCACCACCATGGGAAGAACCACCAGTATTAGAATCATCTAAATTTTTTCAATCAAATAAAAAACGAAAGCGTGGAAAAACTGATACTAGTGTTCATGATCTAAACAATATAAGTATGGAGGAATTAGAATCTGATGCAAAACATAATCATGAAGAAGAAGAAGAAGAAGACATTAGCATACGATTTCCGACATCACCTAAATACGGAGCAGGTGGCAAATTGTTACGAACAGAAAAAGGTAGACAAATTGCGCTTGATTTCGCCAGATCTGAAATCATGAAAGACCATCCTATACTATCATTGCAAAGCCCGAAGCCCGATACAAACCTAAAAACAGACGACAACACTATCAACATCGCCAAGCAAAATCCATTCAACAGTACAATATATAGCAGTTCCAACAACAGTAGCTCTTTTGAAGATACACCTGAACTTATTAGCGAAAACATTAAACGGAGAAAAAACCATCATCGGAGATAAAATACCGAGTAGCAAATCATAATTTCACACGCAAATACTACCAATCATAGCCTCGAAAGAATATAATTAAATAACGGACGTTATAATGCTGGGTTTTCCCTTTATAGCATACACCTATTCCACAGTTTGAAATATACAAGGACTGTTAACTTAATAACTTACTTTTAGTGAAGTATAATTGACGTAGAAATGTAATAAATTCTTTTAAGCTTTTTCCTGAATTTATATAAGACCCTAGTGAGAACCCTGGTGCACTCCCATCATTTTTTCTTTTTCTATCTTATTGATTTGATTTTTCATACTTTCTTGTTCAATCTTCTTTTTCCCTACGTTCTGCATCAACAGATCTAGTTTATATATACCCTATAAAGAACATAGTTTCATTATAAACATACACTATGGCCACTCAATATTATACTTTTCAACAACAACAAAATCATTACAAACATTCATTTTTGAATCATTTCACATGTCATAACCGAAAATACTTTATATTATCAGTAGCTATCGTTACAATAATATCTAGTTACATCTATAATAACTACATTGATTCAATGGCATATCCTTCCTTGACATACCCATTGTCTCAGTACAATGTTGACATGTTCAGTGAAATACCGAATTACACAACATTACCAAAAACGCAATTGTATAACACTGTCAAGGTAGACAGTAGCATATACGGACCATTTGTACCACATCCACAAGAACGCCATGAACCATTCAACTTGCGCTCCCTAATTCTTGTGGCGTTCATGTTCGTTTTAAGTGTTGTTTTGTGCTCCATATAGGCAAGGCAAACTTTTATCAGAAATGAAGGGATTATTCTTATGCAAGTTGTGATTGAAGGTCGATCGACGCTAGCCAGATAGGCAAGGTCAACACTTAACATAAGAGCTCAATGTTGGTCCATAAGTGATGGTAATTACTTCAGAAATCTTGTAGGTACTTCTAGCTTTTATGTTGATTATTCGAAACAGTGTTTAAGATCATTTTTACTTGTTTTACAAATCTTTGCCGAGGCGACTTTCCTATTTGGGAAGTGTTTTTCCCTTCCCCCACACCCCTTTTGTATTGAAATCTGGGAAAGATATCATAGTGTTTCTTTTGTCATATATAAGTACAATTGCTAAGTATGTGTAAAGATGTTTACATCAAAAAAAGATTTGGATTAGGATTTCCAAGTTTTCCAATATTAACTAAAGTTCAGGAGTCAACTTAAAATTATCGATAATGGATTATAAACAAGTAGCAATAAATAAAGCCCAAAGTCTCATTGATAAGATTCCAAAAGAATGGGTTTTATCTGAAATCCCTTCTGCTATTGAAGAACCCAATGTCAATGAATATATTGATAGATTATTGCCAGAAAAAGAGAAAAACATCACTAATAAACGTGCTGCTGAATTATTAGAGTTACAAAAGAATGGTACTTTAACTGCCTATGATATTGCATACGCATTTTGTCATAGATCCGCATTAGTTCATCAATTAACAAATTGTTGTACTGAAATTTTTTATGATGCTGCATTTGAAACAGCTAAAAAGTTGGATGAATATTATTTTACAAATAAGAAGTTGGTTGGTAGATTGCATGGTATTCCAATTTCACTTAAAGATCAAATTAATTTACCTGGAATTACAACTGCTATTGGTTATACTGCACCTCATCTCTCCGAAGAATTTGAATTGAAGATTACTCATAGAAAATCCAGAGATGATATGTCCTTAATTGCCAAAATTTTACAAAAAGAAGGTGCTGTGTTTTACGTTAAAACTACAGTTCCAATGGCAATGTTAGGTAATGAAACATCATCTAATTTAGGCACCACTTACAATTCATTGGATAGAAGTATGGCATCTGGCGGATCGTCTGGTGGTGAAGGTGCATTGGTTGCCGGTGGCGGTTCAATTATTGGTTTAGGTACTGATATTGGTGGATCCATTAGAATTCCAAGTTTGGTTCATGGATTATATGGCTTAAGACCAAGTTCAAATAGATTTCCTTATTTAGATATTGCAAATTCTTATCCAAATCAAACTCACGTTTGTTCTGTTGTTGGTCCCATTTGCAAAAATATTGATGATTTAATTTTAGTTTCTGATGTTATTCTAAGCGATAATTTATGCGAAATTGATCCAAAACACATCCCCTTAAAATGGAATAAACTGAATGAAACTAGTTTTGCCGAAAAAATTAAAATTGGATTTCTAAAATGGGACGGTGAAATTTTACCACATCCTCCAATTACCAACAGTATTGAAAAGTTACATGAAAAATTATCACAACATAGTGATCTATTTGATTGTATTACAATGGATGAAAGCTGTCTTCCTGTGAAATTTTCACAATTAGGTAATCTATTATTAAGTTTGTACAGCGCTGATAATTTTGAAGAAATGGAAGATTTTTGTAAATTGAGTGGTGAACCATTTTCTGAATTATTCCAAAGAAGTTTCACTAGACCAGGTAAAGTTGATTCACTTAATGATTATTTCAAAAAGAATGAAGCAAAAAATAATTATCAAACTCAATTCGATAAATATTTAGAAGATATTGATTGCTTTATCATGCCATCATTTTCAAGTGTTTGCTGGAAGCAAGGCAAAAATGGAGAAATTTCCAACTTTTATACAAGAGCAATTAACGTTTTAGATTATACAGCTATGTCATTTCCTGTTGACATTGTTACCAAGGATGATGTTGGACAAGAGAGAACAACTTTTGTTAATGAAATGGATGAAAGAAATTGGAAGTATTTTAATTTAGATTATTGTCTCGGCAAACCAGTTAGTTTACAACTGGTTTGTAAAAGATATAAAGAAGAACAATGTTGCAAGATTGTTAAGAAGATTACCGAACTTCTAGCCAATTGATTTAATATGTATGTACATATAGAGTTAGATTATTAGATTATGTTTTTTAGTTTGTTACTTATATATATTTATACGTTAATTTTTTTAGATTAGAATATTCATAACACTTTATACATTAAAATTTAGAGGAAATATATACGAAATACAGCTTATAACATAGATAGTGATTTTAATCAGTAATAATAAGATATAAACTTTTTTTTTTCATGTATCGTCAATAATATATATACGTTGCTGAAAGAATCATTGAGTTTTCTTTCCTTCAGTTGAGACATATACTCTGTCATCGTTCTTACCTTCAACATCTTTTCTAATTTCATCCATTAATTTAGTTTGTTTTGCCCAAGTCTTCTCATCAACTCTCTTTTCTTTATCAAATAACTCAGTATCAGGCTTTCTGTAAGAACCACCTAATCTATCCCATAAAGTAGTGAATTGACCGTAGTTATAATTAAAGTATAAGTGATGGATGGTATGACATGCAGCACCATTAACAACAGGATCGTTAGATAAATATTCACCATCATGAATCATAACAGTCCAGAAATTAACGAAGGTAAATAAAAATAAGTAAGACACTTTGTGTAATGGGAAAAGGAATGGATACCAGTGGTATGGTAATGATTGAAAGTAACCATCAACTGGATGGAAAGCGTGGGAAGCAAATGGAGTACAAACAATCCATTTATGATGTGGTTTGTGTAGATTTTTATAAAGCGAAGGCCAGTGTAAAGCTCTATGAATGAAATAGATACCACAATCAGTAAATAAAAGAAAAGATGGAAATTGTAAAATAATTGATTTCCAACCACCAGTGGATTCATCAATATTCCAATAAAGTTTTGAATAACCATGAAGTTCTAGTAAAAACCAAGGAACAGTCAATAAGACCATTACAGGAATAGCACTTGAAGCTTGTTTAATTTCCATTGAGATTTGATTCTTTAAATATCTTGGATGATTAAAATTAGATTTATCGTATACGAAAGTAAATGAAAGATAAGCAACAATAAAATATAATATCCAACCAAAAATGGAAGTAACTATAAATAAAGAAAGTATTTGTCTTATGATATTATATCTCGGTAATAACGACATGTTTGCATAAACAGTTTCATCGAAGAAATAATAATCGGAATTAAAACCGTAAATTTTCTTTGAAGAAAAATCAGTATTATTATTTATAGTTTCTAAAACATTTGAAAAAAATTCCGGAGTTTCTGGAAGATAAGATTGGAAAGTTTTTGGTAATAATTTGGCGTAAACTTTATCGAAAAGATAGGTATCAGAGACTTCTAAAACTAAATCCATGTTTGATTAGGGATATATAATGAATGGCTTGATTTAAATGATTAATTGAAAAGTGTAAACGGTAAGGTGAAAAAAATGCAAGGACAGAAACAAAAAGATGGATCACCAGATACAATAAAATAGTCTTACAAAATTAGAAGAATGCAAAAGACGACAAATATATGTTACTTAAATACAAAAACTGAAAAGGAAGGACACAATATAGCATGATAAAAGAGAATGGAAAATAAACATGCTCTTGTGCGTGCCCATGTTAATCATAATAATCAATCGTTCAGCGTGCCTGAATCGTGTGTTTTTTTTATACGATCGTATATACTCGTACCGCTTTGATTTTTATCGTTTAACTCGTTTCGATCGTATAGCTAATTTACACCAGATGTTACAAAAAGTATCGGCGCGTCGATCGACGCCTCAAGATGGATGCAATTTTGTTTTGCGGTTTTTTATTCTGCAGTCGGCTCACGTCACGTGCCCATTACGTTATACTGTATCCACTCTCTGATAAGTGGTTATTTATCATCTTTAGACTGCAGTAGCTTAGCTATTTTTCTCCTTTTAGCCAACTGACGTCCACCACCTATCTACATATAACAAGCACTTTTGTTAGCCTTATGCTTCATGATGTCCTCTGCTTTCACGATTTGCCTCAAAGAGAAACCGCATAGAAATGTGCTGAGAAAAAAAAGAAAAGAAACACAGGCCCCGCGAAAAGGGACAGTTTCGCCTGCCGTAATTTCCCAGCTCGCTGCTGAAAGTTCTCCGCCCAGCTGTAATCATGCTTCCCCGACCTGTGCTTGTGATTGTCTTGAATTGGTGCTGTAACAATAGCTCTATTCGTATTTTTCCGGGTTTTATACTTCCGATATTTATTGATTGCATCCTTTCTTTCTAAATTGCCAACTAAATAAATACACTAACTTTTGCCCTTACGCTACTTCCCATATTCTCCCTTTTTTCTCCCATTTATCTATTACTATTCTTATCGCTGATCACTCCCTAAACGTTTTTAATTACTCATGTTGTCAAATTCAAGAAGAACTTTCTCTAAAGTTCAAACATATAACAGATACTTAACTGCAATCAGATTAAACTCAACTACCAAAAATACCTATAGAGTTAATGATAACTCAAATTTCCCTGAAGATGCAGCAGACGCAACATCAACCGTGTTAGCAGATGCAATAGATTTTCAAAGAAGAATCCAAGCAAAAGATAGAGTCACTTGGTGGGAAATTTTAGAAAAAAATTCTGAAAGAAAAAAGGAAGGTAAAAATATTGATTCATTAACTATTGATGACGTTAAAACCAATAAGGTCATTGAAAAGACTAGATCTGATTCTTTTTCTTTCATTACTTTACCTTTCAAAGATGATTTATCTTTACGAGATTTTTATATCAATGCTCCTGGTAGATTGAGATTTGGTCATTTATTTCAAGATTTAGATGGTTTAGCCGGTAGGGTTGCTGCAAAACATTGTAAACCTGCTGAACCAATGAATGTTACTGCTTCAATTGACAGAATTTATGTTACTAAAAAAATTGATGAAATTGACAAGTATAACTTCTTAATTGTTGGTTATGTAAGTTATACCGGAAATTCATCAATGGAAATTTCAATTAAAGGTTTCGCATATGAAGAAAATTTACCAAAAAGTGATAAAATTGATCCTTCAATTGTTGAAACTAATGCAAAAAATTGTTTTCTTTCAGCAAACTTTACTTTTGTTGCTAGAAATCCTGCAACTCATAAAGCTCATAAAATCAATAAACTATTACCTAAAACTGAATTAGAATGGATTGAATATAAGAGAGCTGAGTCGCATAATGCTGCTAAAAAACTGAGAGCTAAAACTTCTTCACTTGATAAAGTACCACCAACTGCGGAAGAATCTACGATGATCCATAATTTATATAATTCTTCAAAAGCATTATTTGAAATTCCAGTTAATGAAAGACCAAATAATGTTAGTTTGATGAAAGATACAAGAGTTTCCGCAACTCAAGTTCAACAACCCCAATATAGAAATAGACACGGTATTATTTTTGGTGGTTATTTATTAAGACAAACTTTTGAATTGGCTTATTGTGCTGCTGGTGCATTTTCAAGAAGTTACCCAAGATTCATATCTTTAGATAATACTACTTTTAAAGCACCTGTTCCAGTTGGTTGTGTTTTATCAATGAATGCAGAAGTTTGTTATACTGAACATATTCATGAACCATTAGAAGATTCAAATTCTTCTAAAATTTTAACTAAATTATTAAAGGATTATGATACTTCTGCAAATACTTTGAGCACAGATCCAAAAGAATTTTTATCTGTTCCAGGTACTATGATTCAAGTTAAAGTTGATACAAAAGTTCGTTCTTTAAGTGATCGTTCTAAGTTCACCGAAAGTGGTACTTTCGTGTACAGTTTTTATGTTTCAAGAGATGTTGATGGTTACGATTCTCCAGGTTATTCTTCTGTCATTCCAGAATCTTATGGTGAAATGATGGATTATGTTGAAGGTAGAAGAAGAGCATATGATACTGCTGCTTATGCACAACAATTGAAGTTATATGGTGAATTAGATTAGTTAAAAACTAAGATTTTTTTTTTTTAAATATTGATAATGTTAAGGTTAAATAATTAATTTTTTATACACAGAGTAAAAAAAAAAAATATAAACTAAAGAATTGAAAAATTTAAAACATAAAATATAACGTAAAAATTAATATTGGTAACAAAGAAGTTTTAAAAAAGAAAAATAAGAAAGCACAAGTAAAATTTTAGTATGAATCTGTATCAATGTTTTCATTGTCTTCATCATTCTCTATATTATACAATTCACCATGATATGAAAATTCTTCCCTTTGAAGATTTCTTGATAATGACCCACTATTTTCAAATCCAACTAATTGAGCTTCAGAAGATATAGTTTCATAAGATCTGTCTCTAGAGATCTCTCCGTTTTCATGTTCTCTTAGAGTTTCTAAATTATTATTGAATTCTTTAGTATTACCACTGTTTCTAGTATTTTTATCATCAAACATTGAATCACTACTATTGTTAGCGTTTCGTAATTTGGAAAGTGAAGGTAAAATCATTTGACTTTTCCTTATTCTGTCTTCATTAACAACATTAACAGTTAACAAATCACTTGTTGCAACAGTAGCCAGTGAAGTTAAGGAATCTCTAGTTTTCAGATTTCCATTTGAAGATCTTCTCCATGAATTAAAAATTCCACTTCCCGATGTAGTTGTATTATTTCCTAATAATTGATCAGTACTCATTTGTTGATTTGCTGCTTGATATAAATTTCCATTAGATTCATTTGTTAATGTAGATTGTGCAACTGAATAATAGGATGAATCATCACTACATTCTTTTTCTAAATTAGTTAAATTGTTTTCAGCAAGTGCACGTGCAGATGTTGTATCAAATGTAAGTGTACTGTGTGAAGTATGGCCTTTCTTCATCATAAACGGAGCACCAGAACTTGTATTTCCATTTAAATCAAAAGTACCCTTTTCATTATCATCATTATTATCTTTATCCTTTCTACGCTTTGCACAACAACAGAAATAAAATATTAATGCAGCAATAATAATTGCAACAATTGGAATTGCAACACCTAATCCTATTGCTAATTTCTTTTGACTATCTGACTCTGAATTTTTATTATTAATTGTGATTGGAACAAGGGCACCGGAAGAAGTTGCAATAGATGAAGAAGCTGTAATTATAGAAGAAACAGTTATGGAAGAAGAAGAAGAAGAAGAAAAAGAAGAAGCAGAAGAAGCAGAAGAAGTGATAGTTGAATGATATGAACTTTGCTTAGAACTTAAAGTTGTACTTGTTTTTGAAGATATTCTAGATGTAGGTTTTTGAGAAGAAGAAGCACGTGAATTTGATGAAGAAGAAGACGTTGAAGGTTTACCTACAATAAAAAAATTTAAGGATTGCCTCATACTGTTAATACTTGCATCCAATTTAATTAAAGTAGAATCAAAATCATCCGGAACTTTCCCAACAAATGTATTATTTGAATGATAAAATGTTAACCAATCATCATTAAATGAAGCGTTTAATTCAGTTGCTGTTTCATTGTAAAACATAGATTTTGGTAATGTATATTCTAAAAATTCACCATCGGTTACAGTAATATTAGGGATTGAATCAATATTAAAGATTTCATGAAAAACATTAATATCAAAATTCATAAAAACTGCATCACCATAAATGTCAAATAATGTAACATTTACAACGACATTAGAAGTTTGATCTTCTGGAACTATACCTGATAATTTCGATTTATCATCAATTTGTACCCAATCAGGACCATTAGCATTTAAAACATTATCAATTTGGTCTACTTGAATCAAATCATTATCCAAATAAATTTGATCAATTGGCAAATCAATTTCAAATGATTCACCTGGATTGGTCATAATGGAATTGTTATAATCAGTTGTATTTTTGATATATAAGTTATGACCACCAACCACAATTCTAAAATCTGAATAAGCTGCAGAGTATCCTTCATAATCTGTTGCAATTAAAGTTAAATCAAACTGTAAACTTGGTGCATTTTTTGAATTTATTGGGGGCGTAACACCTGAAAATGTTAAAGAAGATTCGTCAAAGAAACACCAATTTGGTAAGGAAGTTCTATTTGCACTTTTACCATAATACATGACAATTTTATTATTTGAACTTGAAGGAATTTGAAATGTGTTTTTATCGAATGTAATTTTAAAGGATTCTTGTGGATTTAAAACGATACCAGAATAACCATTTGTATAACCCATATCTTGTAATTGGTACATGATTAAATTATTTGGGTTTAATTGAGGAGATGGTTGGTTGGATAGTTGAATTGAACATGTTTGATTTAAACTACCTTGAGCATCAGTACCTTGCAAAATAAAATCAAGTTGACCTAACTTATCATTATTTGTTGGAGATCCAGAAAATTGTAAAGAATTAGAATCAAAAGATAACCAACTTGGCAAATCGAAAGTTTCATATTTGACTGAATCAGCAGAGCTATCATCAGATTTGAATGTTTGGGAATTAATTGAAAATTTATAGTCTTCACCAACTCTAGCAATATCAGGTAATTGTTGATTAAAAGGAAATCCAATATAGGGGTATGCAGTAATAGTTTGAACGTTTAAATATATCAACAGAACGAAACTAGACAAAAGTTTCATTTTATTACTCATGGTTGATGATGTTGAATATTAATGTGTCAGTTTTTTTTTTATATCTTAGTTTGCAACGTGAAACAAAAATTGTACTAGAGTATCAGGAGAAAGAAAAGAGTAGTAGTATTACGAAACTAACTAAAATCAAGACAAATATACATTAAGCAATAATGCTGCATCCAGTTTACTGTAAAAAGAAGTTTAATGTGGGTAGAGAAGACGGATAACCAGGCACTTAAACAATTGGAATAACACGCTTTCTTCAGGGGCCACCCAAATAGGAACAAAGACCGCGTTTTCTTGTCTTTTTCGTGTCAACACAGCGATTAATGCGCGTCGCGTGTCTTTAGCGCGTTTTGTTTGAGAAAAATCTAAATAAAAGTTTTTTGGACTGCGTCGATCGACTTTTTTACCTTACGACGATCGACGCTGGTTTAACAATTATTTTTGTTCATAACATCCTCACATCGCTCGGAGGGAAGGAACATGAATATTAGGGTGATCAGTCCGAACTATATTTAAATCTAGAAATTGTAATCAAACTACAGTAATTTGCGTTTCGAAGAATCATCAAACTCTTTGGTTTTTTCTTAATTCATTTGATCATAAATATTTGCAAAGATTATAATGGGAAACATAATGTCAACATCTTTTGCTCCTGAATGTAATGAGTTAAAGCAGAAATATGATACTTGTTTTAATACATGGTATTCTGAAAAATTCTTAAAAGGTAAAGGTTTACATAATGAATGTGAAGAATTTTGGGATCAATATAAAGCATGTATTGATATACATTTAGCTAAACAAGGGGTAAAACCATTATTAGATGAAGCTAGAAAGGAACTGCCATTTGAAAATGATGGTAAACCAATAGGTACTGCATCTTCTGAAGAATCTAAAAAATAGAAATCGTTTAAAGTGTGTTATTAACTTTTTTTGTTTACTTGTATATACATATAGAAGGATGAAATTACATAAATGAAATTTATTTAAATTAATTAAAATCATCAAAATCATCTTTAAAACCAGCAAATGCGGAATTTGAATTTGGTTCATCTTCTTCATCTTCACTTTCATCACTATCATCATCACCAGGTTGTGCTAAACCAGGAGTTAAACCATTAACAGAAATATAACCTTTTGCAATTTTTTCATTAAATGAATCAAGTTTAGCTAATTTTCTCTTATTTTCTAATAATTTCTTATTATTTAAATCAGATAATTCTTTCTTTGTTGATTTAATAGTTGTTAAATTTAAAATATCATGTTGTAATTCTAATAAATCTTCATCTTTACTCACTTGATCAATTTTTTGCAAATCTTTTAATTTATTTTTAATTATTTCATTTATTATTTCATTATCTTTATTATCTAATTTACTTTGTCGTATAATTTTTTCATTTATCTTTTCATGTTTTTTAAATTCACGATTTCTTAATTTTCTTTCCTTTTGTTTAGATTTTTTTAAATTTTCTTTATTCTTTTTAAAATTTCCTAATTTTGCATTTGTTTCAAGAATTTTACTTGCTTCATGTCCCTTTTTAATCTTATTTTTATTTTTCAAAATTATTTTATCACTGGTTTGCAAATAAGTTGATAATAAATTATCAACTGTATTAAGTGATTGCTTTTTTGTATTCTTATTTTTAAACATCGTTGATATTAGTTACTTTTTTGGATATTTTAATACTGAAACAAAAAATTAGAGAAAAGAATGAAAAATTTCCATAAAGAAATAAAAGTCTCATTAAATTTTTTTTTTCTATTCATTTTCATGTAAGTTTACTGCGCCACATCAATTCACGCGCCAGGATGTGGATGTTATTAGTTGGTTTAACAAAATTCGGCGTTCAAATTACATAAAGATAAAATTTAAATTAATCATAAAAAAGAGAGTGGTCATAAAATTATAATTTGGATTTAATAGATTCATTAGTTAAAGCTTCTTTTAGTTCTTGTAAACTTAAAGTTAAAAAATATGCCATTTCATCAACTTTTAAACCAAATGGATTTTCCTTAAAATTTGTAACATTAATATGTAACCAATTTTTATTAATCATATAAGCAAAACCAAAACCTTCAGGAACAACAGGAGACCAACCATAACCATTAAAATTTTCGGAACTTAATTGAGAAGTTGATAAATACCAATATTGAGAATAACTAAAAATTTGATTATTGAAAAAATCATTAACAATTTTAGAGTTTTTATTTGATTCATCAATCATTTGTTTTAAACCAAATAAATGTCTATCAACACCCAAACCAGAACTTGCTAATTTAATATAATTACCATGAGATTTAATTGCATTTCTAAAAGAAGAAATTTTTTGATCAATTGGAATTGAAGTATTTTCCCAATCTTTAACAAATTTTAAAGATTCAGGAGATGTTGATCTACAAGTTTCAGTTCTACCTTTAAAAAATTTTCTTGTTGAAGCAGATTCATAAGTTGGTCTTAAAGTTCCAGTATATTTATAATAAGCTAATTGAATTAACATTTGAACAAAACTATCAGGTGACATTTTAAATAATTTAATATCATCTTTACCAAAACCAAAATATTGCCAAGTTTTAATATCTAAAGAATTAACAGTTTTATTAAATTTAATAGTTTCTAATTCAATTGATTTTTTAATATCAGTATTAATATCGAAAATTAATTCATTTAAAGAAGGTAAATTTGAAGGTTTAATTAAATCAGATTCTTCATTAATTTTAAAATTTGAAATTTCTTTAACTAACCAATCATTCATTCTTAAAGTTGGAGTACCATCCATTTTTGAATGTTCACCTAAGAAACCAGAATTACCATTTTTTGAAACAAAAATTTGAATTGGTTTATCAAACCATCTATTAATACCATTACCATGCCAAGAATTTCTTGATTTTGATTCAATTGTATTTGGTAAATTATCATCTAAACAAAGGACAAATGAACTTTTAGTTATATCATTTAAATTAATTTGATTTTTAATTGAAATTTTATTTAAAATTTCATAATTTTTAAACCAATCATCTCTATTTGAAGATGTTAAAATACCAATTGGATTTTTATTTATACCTTTTTTATTTGAATCATTTTTAATTTTTTGTAAACTAAAATAAATTTTATTAAAAGGTAAAATTTGATCATTTTCATCATGTGTTTTTAATTTATAAATATAACCATTTGAAATAATAATCATAAATCTATTTTCATTACCTAAAAATTTTAAATTTGTATCTCTTGATTCACCAGGAATTCTACAATTATTAAACATCCATTTAAAACTTTCCATACAAAAAGGGGCATTTTTAATTAATTCAGGTTGTAAAGATTCATTTTCAATAGATTGCATAAAATTTAAAATTTTTATTGTTAAAGCAGTAGATTTTAATAATTGATCTTTTGAAACTTTTGTATTAAAATCTTTATGATTAAAAAAATAAGAAACAAAAGGTGAAACTGGATCTCTATAATCTAAATAAGCATAATTATCCCAAAATGAAGCTAACCAATTTCTTTTATCAATTGCAAAATTTTCAAGTTTTAATTGTAATTCATTACCTTCATTACTATTTGCAAAATTATCAATAATTTTAGAATATTTTATAAATTCACTATCTTTTTCACCATTTGGATAAAAAGGTTTAATTGATTCTTTATATAAATTTAAGGTTTGAATTAATTTAGGAACAGGTAAAGAAGGCAGATTATCTTGATATTTGAACAATTCACCTAATGTCATTCTCGAAGTTGAAAAATGTTTCAGATTAGTGTTTATGTTTTTGTTGAGTGAATTAAAATTCAGTTTGACGTTATTGAGGATATTGCTCATGAGAACGTTTTTGTTGAGTGAATGTGTGTATGTGTGAGTAAACGACCCAACAAAAGTGCGGTGTGCAAAGATACACACGATGAGGAGAAGGAAAGAGCCGTGTTTAAGTATCCCGTCGATGCGGTTGCTGACATTTGCACGGTACCCCGCAAAAGCGCTCGGAGCGTCGGAGTAATTGCCCCACTTTGCTTTGCCCCGCGTTGCCCCGTCTCTCTCGTTGCCCCGTCTCTCGTTGCCCCGTCTCTCTGTCTCTACACCAACTCGTAGACGTACACATAGTCGGCTGCCCGGCCCTGCCAGCCACGATTGCCACTGGCCGACACCATGAACCGGCACGTTGGGTCGACGTACATGTCGCTGAGAATGCCCCCGTTGTGGCCCGGCACAATGGTGAAGGGCACCCGACCACTGCGGTTTTGACCATGGCTTTGTTCGTGCAGACGTAGGTCGTAAAGACGAATGTTGTCCTGGCATCCACACAAAATGTAGTTCTTGTTAGGCATTGTGCGAACACAACTAATGCTGCCTGATGCGCTTGGGAACTTCATAAGTTTTTCTACTTTGGTTGGATTGCGAATATCGTATTCCTCAATGGTAGAGTTTCTTCGACCAATAAAAATTGAATCTCCATCAACTGACCATGTAGCAGAAGTACACCATGGTGGAGTATTTCCTAAAACGGGAATTTTCAATACACAATTACCCCGAGATGAAATTCTGCTATCCCATATATTAACTGATCCATCAATAGATGAAGATAAAAATATATCATCTGAAGATTTAGATCCTTCATATACACCCGATTGTAATGTATCTTTTTGTAATTTTAAAATATCTCTTTTAATATCTGGATTATCCTTTGCAAGCTTAATATCATTATTTTCTTGTAATTGATCTTCATCTTGATCTTTAACTTCTTTTTTAATTTCATTATTATCATCATCATCAAATAAAGAATCCATATCATCATCTTCATCTAGATTTTCATCATCATCATCAAATTGTGGTTGCCAATTCATATCTAAACCAATTATTGGTCTATATTGTAATGAAGAAATTTGACCCGTTGATTTATTAAAACAATTTAAATTTTTACCAGTATTTAAATCCCATTTTAAAATTTTTCTATCCCAAGAACCACTTAAAAAATTAGTTTGATTTGAATTTGTTATAATTGAAGAAACAGTATTTGAATGATAATATTTTTTATCATTAATTGAAATATTTTTATCATTTGAATTCTTAAAATACCATTGAATTGTACCTTCATTTGCTCTAACTGATTGTAATGTAATTGAACCATTTTGTAAACCACTTAAAATCCAAAATCCATTATAATCTGCACATAATGAATAAACAGGACTTAAATTTGGTTCAAAAAATGAATTTAAATCATTATTTGAATTATTTAATTTTTTCTTTGTTGAATTATTTGATGATGAATTTAAAATATTTGATAAATTTGATTTATAATAAGGCATTTCATTTTCCCAATAAGAACAAATCATACCATTAAATAAAATTGAATCAGTTAATTGATGTCTTTGTGAAACGGTTAATAAAGATTTACCTTCAACAGATTGAAAAAAATCAAATTTCCTTATAAGTCCATCTTCACCACCTGTAAAAAGCCATTTTGGACCTTTTGTTAATGAAATTGAATAAACTGATGATGCATATGGAATTGCTACAACAGGATGAATTTCTGATATTTCTTTAGTAAAAGATTCTTCCAGCAGTTCTTTTCGTCCCATTATAGAAAATATAAAGAGGGATAAAGATGTATATTTAGAATGGTAAAGTTTGAGTTATATATAGTAGAGTAAAAAAAAAAGAACATTCATGTGCTGAAAAAAAAGGAAAAAATGAGAAAATCCAAAATGAGACAGCGAAATGGCGAAATGGGGAAATGGCGAGATGGCAGAAAATCAATTTAAAAAAAAAATAGAAAATGAGGAAATGTCAATTAAAATATTACAATGACATGATATTTTATTGTTTCTTTTTTCTTCTTTCTAAATAGTTGAAGAACCAATCAATCAATCAATTAATTAACTAATTAATTATGTCCGAATCAAAAGAATACGTTGTTTATACTGACAAATTAACATTTCAATATCCTGATGAAAGTAAACTTGGATTATCAAATATTGATATTGAATTAAAAAAGGGTGGTAAGATTTTATTAATTGGACCAAATGGTGCTGGTAAATCTACCTTATTAAAAGTTTTAGCTGGTAAGAAATTAATTAAAAGTGGTAAAGTTGAACTTTTTGGAATTAATCCGTTTGATTTACAAAATAATTATAAAATTAATGATAAAACAATTGTTTATTTAGGTACTGAATGGGCGAATAATGAAATTACTAAAAGAGATATCAAAGTTGATGAATTAATTAAAAGTGTTGGTGGTGATTATTTTAAAGAAAGAAGAGATGAATTAATTGAATTATTGGAAATTAATACGAAATGGAGAATGAATAGATGTTCAGATGGTGAAAGAAGAAGGGTTCAACTGTGTATGGGATTATTAAAACCGTTTGATTTATTATTGCTTGATGAGGTTACTATTGATCTGGATGTTTTAGTAAGACAGAGATTACTGGACTTTTTATATAAAGAGACTATCCGCAGAGGATGCTGTATTATCTATGCGACGCATATTTTTGACGGCCTGGGCAAATGGCCGGACACTGTGATGCATCTGAGAGAAGGAGAGATTTACGAAAGATACAACAGGGAAGACATTGTGTTTTCCGACGCTCTGGACGAAGACGAGGTCCAGACCGGCCGCCAAGCAGGCGTGATCCAGCTGGTCGTGGCCAAGGTTGCCAGTTTGTATCCCGTGGCTCTGGCCTGGCTACGGGACGACCACGGTCGGGCTGCCAGCACCAGCACCAAAACCAGCACCAGCACCAGCAAGGCCCCTGTGTATTGACCGTACGAGTAATCAACAGAATCAACAGAATCAACAGAATCAGCAGAATCAACACTCTCCGCCCCGCTTCGCCTTCGCCCTCGCCAGTCCCCGCGAACAATGGCAGGGCCCTTCGTTGCCCCGCCGCGCCGTCCGGTGGGGGTGCTGAGCTGTTGGCTGGTTAGCTGGTTAGCTGGCTGGTCTTTCTGGTCTTTCTGGTCTTTCTGGTCTTTCTGGTCTTTCTGGAATAGACTACCTGCCCGTTCTTCCACCGCATTCTCTCCAGACAGCCCCTCCACACCATGTCGGATCCTCACATCTCTTCCGGCCCCACCGCCGCCGACGCAAACACTGATCCCTCATCTTCTCGTAAAAACTTATCGGTATCCGCCACTCCTATGTCCGATACGTCTACCTCGAATGACTTAAACACATCAATGCTTTCCACTCCACAATCCAGCAAATCTCATACCAATACCGAAAAACAACCTGAAAAACAACCTGATCAATCAATTGATCAATCAACCGAGCAACCAACTGATCAACCAAAATCTAAAGAAAAGAAAGGAAGATCAACTTCTTGTTATTTATGTCAAAAAAGAAAACAAAAATGTGATCAAAGACTCCCAAGTTGTACTAATTGTTTAAAAGCAAAATTACAATGTAATCAACCTCCAAGATATGGTGAAAATTCACAGAATAATAATAATAAAAATGATGATTATACAAAATTCTTGGAAAAAAAAATTAAACAACTGGAAAAATTATTAGATTTAAAAGCAAAAAATAAATCAAAAGATCTTAAATCAAAAAATAAAAAATTAACTTTAAATGATGAAAAAATTCTTAAATATAAAAAAATTTCTTCTTTAATTGATAATTCTGATATAGATTCAACAAATGATTCAAATTCATCTGATAGAAATAATTCAAATTTTAAAAGTCCTATAAATTCAGATGTTAATTCAATTTTAAATCAACCTTATTCAACTTTTATGAGTATAAATCTTTTTTCTTTTAATAATTCAATTATTAGTAAATTTCATTTAATTGAAATTTTAAAACTTGATCCGGTTATTAATATAGACCAAAAATTTTCAAAAATTTTAATTAGTTTATATTTTAAAATGTTACAATATAAATTCCCATTATTAAATGAAAATGATATTTTCAAATTTAATGATCTTTACTATAATAATTCAAATAAAAATTATAATATTAATAATAATAATAATAATAATAATGATGATGATAATTCAATTGATTTAAATGATTATCATTTTAATTGTTCAAGAATTTTTTTCATTTATGCAATTTCTGCTTTACTATATAAATCAACTGGTAGATATAAAGGTCCAAATCCTTTTAATTTTTTTTCAACTGCTTTAAGACATTTAATTTTATTATCAAATAATATCGAAGATTTCAATAAAATAGAATTATTAATTTTAATGTGTATGTTTTTAATTAGAGCTGATAAAAATTCAAATAATTTATATTTAATTATTTCAGATGCAATGCAATTATGTACTAATTTAAAATTACATAGATCTAAAAGTTATGAAAATTTAGATTTAAATTTAAGGGATTTAAAAATGAGAAAATTTTGGTGTTGTTATATTTTAGAAAGATCAATTTTAATTTCAATTTCAAAACCTTTTATTTTAAGTGAATCAAAATTAGATAAAAATTTACCTTTATTTGATTATGAACCTTCAAAAGCTTCAAATCCAAATGGTAAAATATTTTTTATTAATCAATCAATTAAAATTAAAAGATTAGAATCTAAATTTGTTGAAGAATTATCAATAATTACTGCAACTTCAAAATCAATTTCCAAAAATCAATTAGTTAAAGTTGAATCTTTTTTCCAAGATTTACAAAATTGGAGAAATGAATGTCAAGGTTTTAATAATAATGGTATAGAAAATCAAACTTTATTATTTTATTATTATAAAGCAATTAGACATTTAATTCAACCTTATCTTGAATTATTAGATCCAAATGATAAATTATTTAAAGAATGTCAAGCAGCTGCTGGTCAAATTTGTCAATCAATTAAAAATTATCATTCAAAAACTTATCATGGTTTCTCAATTGTAAATATTCATTTAGTTTTTATTGCAGGTATAACTTTAATTTATTGTTTATGGTTACAAAGAAATAGAGATGATATGAGAAGAAAATTATTAGGTGATGATAAAAAACATACAAGACCAACAGTTTCTGAAGATTTATTTAGAGGTTTAGATGATTTAAGAGCTTGTTCAATTTCTCTTTATGTTATGAGTGAACGAACAAAATTTGCTTTAAGTTTTAGAGATATTTTTGAAGAAATTATGAATGCAACTATTGGTAATTTAATTTTAAGATGTGGCCCTGATTCATCTGAAATTTTATATCGTGGAACTGGTTTACCACCTGCAATTTATCGTAAACCTTTAAAACATTTTCAAATTGATCCAAATTATATTGAAAAATCAGATGATGATAAATTAGAAGATGAAGAAAGATTAAAAAGAAAAGGTCATTTAACAAGATCTGCAATTCCTAAAGGTTTAAGTCATTTATTATTACATCCTCCAGGTTTTGAAGTTGATGATAATAATAAAGAAAAAGAAAATATCGATGATAATAATAATAATAAAGAAAGAGATGATAAAGAAAAAGATATAATTTTAAATTCTTCAAAATCTGAAAAATTAGAAAGAGCTGATTTAAATGCAAGAATATTACCACCACCTATAAAATTACCTTTATTACCACCACAATCTAGATTAACATCAGCATTAACTTCAAAACCTTTTGATAATGATGTAAAATCAATTAATATTAATCATTATAATTTAAATAATTTATCATTAAAAAGAAAATATTCAAGGACTGAATCAGAATCAGATTCAATTATTTCATCATTTTCTAAAACTTCTCCTCATCCAACAACTATTTTATCTCCACTTACTGGATCAAATTTAAAATCAAATTTAACAACTCCAACAACTATTGATGTTACATTAAATAATATTCATCATAATAATTTGACTTCAAATACTTTTTTATCATCATCAAATACAAGTAATAATAATAATGAGTTATCTTCTACAACTACAATGACAAATAAATTTAAAGTATTTAAATCACCACAATCAAATTTATCATTATTAAATACAAATAATTCAGATAATACAGCAACAAATTCAACAACTTCAGATTCAAATTCTTCAATTCATCCTATTACTGTAAATGACAATACTATACCTGATTTATTCCCATTTGTTGGTGGTACAACTACAATGATTAGTAATATTTCTACATGGACTGAAGAAAGTGGACAACAAGTTCCTCAAACTGGTTTAACAATGTTTCAAAATGGAGATGATAATAATAATAATTATAATTCAAATTTTCATGATATAAATCATCATATTTTTAATCATCATAATAATCCACCAATTCCTGGAACTATTCATTTAATAAATCATAATAATTATAATAATTCATCATTGCATATAAATTCAAATATTGGATCTAATATGAATAATAATTATTTACCTCATCATCATATTAATCATAATAATTATAATCCAAATTTTAATCATCCTAATAATCCAAATGGATATTATATGTATTATAATAATCATAATTTAAATCATTTACATAATGGACCTTTTATTCATAATTCAAATCTAAATAATCATATTGAAAATCATAGAAATATTATAACTCAACATTCAAATCAACAAAATCATTCAGGTGGTATGGCTGAAACATTTAATAGTTTATTTGATGTTGTTGGAAATGATGAATTTTGGGGTCTGAATAATGATTTAGGATTTTTACCATAATTATTGAGTTTTTTTCACATACTCACAAATACATATACATACATATATATACAATTATCCACTATTCTACGCTTTTAACTATATAAAATAAATAACTTCTTTTTTCTAAAAATAATATAAATTTTGTTTAAAAATTTAAAAATTTGATAATTCAATAACTTTCCATTTAATTCCATTAATTTCAATAATATTACCTAATTTTAAACCTATTAATTGATTTAATTTTGGAAATTTATTAATTTGTCCACCGAATAAAATTAATGGTTTTTTTAATCCTAAATAATCACGTAATATACCAATTGCTTGTTTCTTTTCAACAATTGATTTATCCCAAATTATACCTTGAATCCAATTTCCAAACATAATAAATCTACCTATAATAACATTACTTAAATTTTCATTATTCGAAATACCACCAAAAATTGTATCTAAAACAATACATTTACTATTCTTATTATTTAAGTTTAAATTAAATTTTAATTCAGGTCCAAAATTTTCATTACATGAAATCCATTTTTCAATATATTTTTCAATATGTCCAGTTTTATTATTTTTCATATTCCCAGTTTCTATTCTTATACCCAATTCAGTTTCATTTAAAGAATTTGAGAATAAACCAATATCCAATCCTTTTATAAATCCAATACTTGATCTTTTATTACTAAAATAGTAATTAATATAATAAGAATTTAAAAAATCATGATTAAATTCAATTTCATTCATAGAATGTTCAATTTCATACCCTGAAAAAAAAACAATCAAATCCCATATTTTCATCATTTATATCTGATTCACTTATCAATTTCCTAATATCTACATATAATCCATTGTATGATGTAATAACTACTGTTGATGTAGGTTCAAATTCAGTTGATTGAGAATTTGGCCAAGTAATAGAATGCCGTTTAGAAACACTCATGTTGAGAATTACAAATTAACTTTCTTGGGAAAAATTCAGTGAATGTTAGGTTTCACAAATCATCTTTTGTCATGTTAATAGACTTAACGCGCAATTTTTAACTGATAAGAAAAATTGACTGTATTGATTAATACACACAGTGTTTAGATTTGTAAATGTTGAATTGAATAATTAAGAAAAATTTTACAAATTAATTTATAAAATAATATGATGGTTTAGAAATAATAAATTAACAAATATGCAGGAAAACAAGAAGTAAGTAAAAAAAAACAAGACAATAAAATTTTGAAAGAAAAATAAACAACATCAAAGACAATAAACGATAAATGATAATATGTAACATAGTTGACCTATACAGAACAATTAATTAGTATAATAAGATATATTATGATATATTAAAGGATATGAGAATGAAGAAACTAAATGATAAATATTTAATCATCATACAATGGTATGTTGATGTCCTGGTGCATTAATAGTTTTACCATCTTCATCAACAGTACAAAATTTAATTTCAGTAAACCATTCATCATCTAAAATTTCTTTCATTGTTGCTCTATTTGAAATATTAACTGCTAACATCTTGGAAATAATTGGTCTTGCAGCATGGGGTAAAAGTCTCATTAATCTATATGGACCATGTATTTGCTTTTGAGATTTTGGTGCATTTGCTGTACGACGTTCAGGAAGTTCAGCTTGATTAGAAGTATTATTTGATAACTCTTCTGGACTGGTATTATGATGATGATGATGATGATGATGAACGCGTTCTTCGGAAAAGGTAGAACCAGGGGCAGGGGTAAGGGCAGAGGTAGGATTTGAAGTTGGAGTTGAGTTTTCAATCTTTGGAGCAATTGCCATTTTATTTGGATCCCCTAATAATTTTTCATCTAAAAATTGACTTTGATCTCGTTCATTGATTTTCTTTTCATTATTTTCATTATTGTTTTTAATTGATAATTCTTCAACTTTATTAGTAATTTCATCTATTTGAGATGTGGAAGTAGGAGCTGGAAAAGATTTTTCAATTCCAATTTCATTTTCAATTTTATTTTCATTTTCCTTTTCTTCTTTTTCTTTTTGTAATTGTAATATTTTTTTCTTTCTTTCAAGTAATAAATCTTTATGTTTTTTAGCACTTTCAAGATAATCATGAGGTTGATCATCTTCCATACAAAAAAGACTAAAACTTGGATCATCTTTCTTTGGAGCTTTCCAAGGGAATCTTCTAAGTGTCATACAACAATAAATGATTGCAATTGACCAAATATCGACAAATTGAGGATCATAGTTTTCAGTTGAAATTAAAACTTCAGGGGCTAAATAAGGATCAGAACCAACAATACCATGAGCCATAACAATATCATTTTCAAAAGGATATTTAAAAACAACTGCAGAGCCGAAATCAATTAATTTAACAATTCCATCTTTAGTAACAACACAATTATCTAATTTTAAATCTCTATGGGATAAACCAGCAGAATGTATATAATCAACACCTAAAGTAATTTGTTTAAAACAACAATTAATTTCTGATCTTGTCATTTGACCGGACATAACAACTGCAAAGAAATCAATTGGTGCATATTCCATAACTTCAAAGAAATGATTATTTTCATTTATAATATCTAAAGTTTGAATAATATTTGGATGATGTAAAGTTGAACCAATACAAAATTCAGCAGTACATTTTTTAGCATATTCTTTAACAGATTCATTTGGTCTTCTTGGAACAAATTCTTTAACAGCAAAAGTAACACCATCACTTTCTCTAACAATTAATCTAACAGAACCACCAGCACCAGAACCTAAAACTTTACCTAATTTACCATATTTTTTAGTAACTGAACCTTCTAAATCATCCCAAAATTTTTGATCTGTTTTAACAATCATATTATTATTTGCATCATGAGTAAAAGTTGGAGTTGAAGTAATTGACGGTTGTTGTTGTTGTTGAGAATGATGATTAAATAAATTTGTTGAAGAACTTAAAGATTTATTTGATTGAATATTTGAAGATTTTCTAATATTATTTGAAGATTGATTAAGATGAGTTGAAGAATGAGGAGAATGAATATGATCATTTGAATTTTTTCTTGTAGGTCTGAAGAATTTTTTTAATTGAATCATTGAACTTGAACCATTTCTTTGCATTTGAGGAGGATTAGAAAAAGGAGGAGGAGTTGAATGTCCATTAATATTAGAAGGAGATGGGTGATGGTTTGAAGAAAAATGATGATTATCATCTGACATTATAGAATATTGAGATTCATTTGAAGCAGATTTACCTAAATTTAAACCAAAGAAAGATCTTTTTGAAGAAGAATGTGCATGATTCATTGGAGAACTTGAAACATGTTGATGAGGAATTGATGATGGGAAAGAAGGATAATGATCGTTAATAATATGTTGATTTGAACCATTTTTTTCTATACAATTAACAGTATGATTTGATGTAGCAGTTGATGGGGAGTTATTTGAAGAATGGATGCTAGGGGTACTACTATTACTTGAATGATGATGATCTTCATGAAACTTATGAGTTAAGCTTGAGAAACCTATTCTTGGCATAATGAATTATTAGTTGTTGTGATTTATGAAAAAATTAATGTAATTCGATTTGATGAGGATGCGATCGGAAGAAAAGGAATATGCGATGCTGGGCTGTGTTATGCTATGGTTTGATAATGTACAAATTAGGATAAAAATAGATCAATTTGATATAATATATATTTATGTATATGAAAGTATAGATCTAGTACGTGAAAGAAATAAGAAGTTTTGAAAAAAACAACTAGATTATATTATTGTATGAAAAGTGCAATATCTAGTGTATTGTATTGTGTTATTGATTCGAGACAATTGTTGAACACCGACCAACAGAGAAATTCCCCACGATTGAGCCAGGGATAGACAGGAGTGGAAATGCAACGGAGAACGGACAAGTGGCAACGGAAGAGACCGATCTGTGGGCAAACAGCGTTGAACGAAGAAACAGCAGCCTTGTGGCAGCCCCGTGTGGCAGCCCCAGCAAACGCAGAACAACTGGTGACCCACCCGTCTCTCTCTCTCTCTCTCTCTCTCTCTCTCACCCCTCACGGGCCGCGGAGTTTTTCCCTCCAGCCTATGGTTTCGCTGCGTTGTATCTCCGCACGAGCCAGGCCGCGAGCCGCGTTTTCAGAATCGCTGGTCGATCGACGCAATCGACGCAATCGTCGCCGCCGTGGTCACGTGCCAGCCCCCGCTGCAAACATCCGTGCACCAATTCCGCGTCGCTCAAAAGGGAAGGTCCATCCGGCGCACACACTAACAGATGGTCGTCCACCGTCAACATCATCTGGTGTTCATGTAACGCTTCTGCTGTGGTGTCCCGACACCCCAAGACGTGGCACAACCGCTTGAGCTCTTCCTTGTCTGTGATGCTGTATGCGCTGATCCTGTTCATTGCGACCTCTTCCACGTAATCCTCTCCTCTTCCGCTTTCTTCTAGTTCTTTCATGCTTTTGTCTCCTTTGTAATAATATCTTTTCGCTAGCAGTCCAGGTAACAAACACGTACTTGGAATCATCTTCGGAAACGCATAGAGTAAGGGGAAACTAAGTTCTTCAAATACGAGAAATAAAATTCCGAATAATGGCAATTTCTTGAAGTTTTCATTATCTCTAACAATTTCAATAAATTCTCGTCTTGTAAGTAATATATCTTTTTGTTTACTGATAAATTCTTCAAATTTACGGTTCCCATCCCTAAATTCAATATTCATTAATGACACACGCTCACTTAATTCATATATTAACTGCTTATAATCGCCTCTTTTCAAAATAATCTTACCCTTGTCATCACCTTTAGAATAATCAATCAAATATCTTTGTCCATTAAACACACTTTTCTTCAATTCTCTATTCACCCTCCAGACATTCATAATACCTTCTTTGAAAAATGTGAAAATATTCCGTGCTTTCTTATATTTAATAAGTATACCATCATATACTTTCTCAACTTTTTCCTCCCGTTTTTCAAAAATTTCTTTCTTAATATCTTCACTACTTTTAAGTATATCATATCTTGGTAAACTTCTCAAACTGTTCAATTGTTCTTCTCCAACATCATGAACTACTTTCTCTCCCTTAATAATTTTCATAAATTCTTCGTTGATACTTTTTCTAATAATACTATTATATCTTCTACCCAATAGCTTTCCTTCAAAAGTCACCCGCCCAACTGCACCAACGATTCGAACCATTTTCTTTTTAATGTTTGTTTGTATTGTAGTATACTGGTATGTTATATAAATATATAAAGATATATATTTGTATATAGACAAACTGTGCAAATTGCCACTAAGTTAAAGTATCATAATGAAATAGCTTGTTCTTCATCTCAGCTAAAATCATTTTTTTGATCCTCACATCAACTGCCTAATTGGGAACTGATTTATCTGCTGGATCTTTACCATACCATACATACCAGCTACTGTATTTTCTTCTCATTTTTAAATCCTTTTCAGAAAGTTCACCCAAATCCTGTAAATTAGATCCTTCACTTTCATCGTGATTGACTTGAACAATTTTTTTTACTCTAATTGCAGATCTAACATCATAATATTGAACTCCAAAACAAAGCTTTCTTGAAACAACTGGTAAAATTTCAACTAACTTACCATACTGTCCAAAATCTTCTTTAATTTCATCAATATCAAAATCTTCACTATAATTAATTGTAGGATCTGGATATCCTGGACGTTTTTTAACAGATCTACCTTTTTTATCATATATAGGTTTTTTGAAAACTAGTACTCTTCTAGCCTTTTCATCTTCTTTCATTAAATTTAAAACAAGTTTATTTTCTTCTATGCTTTCTGGATCTTCTAAATCTTCTTCAATATCGGGAATCCAAACGGTTTTTAAATAAACATCATTAACTCTAAATAATCCAGTTTTGGAATATTGGTAAAAATTTTTGGCATCTTCATATTTACTAAAATGAAGAAAAATTGAAACCTCACTCCAATTAATTGGTTTATTCAACTTATATAATTTCTCATCATTATAAAATTGATAATTATCCTTTCTAACAAGTTCAATCTTTTCTAAGGGCCCTCCATGAACTTGATTGAGTAACGCTGGTATACTGATTTTTTTAGGAATGTTGGTTATTGCAACAATTTTAAATTCTTGCTTTTTTTCATAATGGCTATCATTATCTGATATTTTAAAGTTTATTTTTTTTTCATTAATTCCATTTTCCTTAGATTGTAATACTTTATTGCTTCCAACTTTTTTTATCGTTTCTGTTGTTGTTGCCTTATATTTTTTAGGCTCAAACTTTCGGTTCTGATCTTCTAAACTTTCATTTACCTTATTAATTAGATCATAATCGTAATTATATTTGAACTCATTATCTTGCTCATTCATAAATAATAAGGCTTTAGCCATTTCACGGAAACTAAACCTGTCATCTTTAGTGCTACTAAGGTTATGCGTTTGTGTATGAGAAGTGACACAATTGTTAGTACTATTAGGCTTTTTTTGATTGGTTTCACACAATGCCCCAACTAATGATCTTTGTGATTTAAAATCTCCTTGATGACTTCTAATTGAATGTCTAGTAGATCCATGTTCATCATTGTGCTTCTTACCAGTTTCTTCTAGATAATGGCGATGCATAGCTTATAATTCAAAATTTCTTATATCTTAAATTCCCTTTTTTTGTTAAATGGTAGCAATGACAGTTGTCAGTTTAATTGATTTTTTTTTCTAAAAAGTATCTATACAACTTCCAACAAATGGAAGAATGTTCCAAACGACAATGAAAATATACAATGCCACAAAAAAAAAAACAGAGGCAAAACTTACGCAAAATAGAAAAGATTTACAAAATAAGAATCTAAAGTGGGGAGGGCATTATTGGTTTCCCCTAAAACGGAAATGAAAGAATCCACGGCTCGTTTTTTTTCTCTATATGTTTCATTACTGAGCCGTTTTATCGTCTTCGTTCTTTAAGTTGACAACACCTCCAAAACGAGAGGTGTCACCTTCAAGAATTTCTCTTAATGCCATAGTGGCATAGGTTGAAACACCTAATTGTAATTTCAAAATAACTGCAGTTTTTGCACCATCTGCAACACCGTCCAAAATTTGTTCAACTTTTTCAGTTTTATCTTGTGATGCTTCTTTCAAGTTTAGCATTTCTAAATCAGTTCTAACTAATTGATCAGTAACAGTGTTATACTTTCTAAAGTAATATTCTAAATGGTTGATTTTCGCAATTAATTGTCTATATGACCCAGCAAGAGAAAATTCTCTAACTTTCCTAGTCATATTGAATGGATCTAATCCATCTTTACTCATAACTTCAACATAAACATTCTTCAATGACTCATTCTCTGGATAAACAACATCATAACCCGGAGTTGGTAAGACGATATCATAAATATCAAATTTCTTTGCATCAACCTCTTCTTGTGTGATTGGTCTGGCCTTTAAACCAGGAGTTTCCTTAAAATCTTGAACAACACTATCATCATCATCAATGAATTTTTTTTCTAAAGCTTCATTATATTCATCTAAAATTTTTTCATTGTTACTTAAAACCAAATCACCTGCAACAACATTTAATCCAAATAATTGAATTCTCTTTGATGCAGCAATATTCCAAATGTATGATTGATATGCATGTCCATACATAATTCTTAAATTTCTAGGCACACCCATAATTGCATTGAAAAAAGTAGAATCATTAAATTCACCATTTTCATCCTTATCACTTCTTTCTAATCTACTTAAAATAGAATATTCTGCATTACATTTTCTTGGCATTTTCTTAATAGCTAATGATGGATCTTTAGTTTCACTCCAAATTTTTCTTGCTTCAACTGAACCAGGAATAGCAATTTTTTGTTCACTTAAAATTAATTCACCTGCATTTTTCCAATTACTTTTCAAAATTTCTTTACCAATTTCATGAGTTGAAACAGAAAATGTACCAAATCTTTGCATACCATAATAATTAATAAAACCAACATCTTTAAGGGAATTTAAAATAGGAACTAATGCATCTTCAACTGAAACGTTAGGATCAACGCTTTCAACATCTTTAATTGTGATAATAAATTCATTACCACTTAAGTCACCGAGTTTCATTGGGGTATCTTTATATTCAAAACTACCTAACTTACAGCCTTTTAAGGCTCTATTTAAAGTGGTAACTCTTTCTACTGTAAATCTTTCAATTGACATTTTTTGAACGGTAACACCTCTTCTATCCTTGGTACCTGCATATTTAATATATTTAATTTGAGTTTTCAAAAATTTAGCTAAAATACTTGCAACTTCCATAGTTTCTTTGTTTTCCTTGTATAAAGAAAAATGAAGGAAATCTTTGCGTTCACCTAAATCATGTTGAATTGTATTACTAACTCTAGTATTCTTTCTTCTACGACCTTTATTTGCATTATGACCAAAAATAAAAGTATTTCCAGAAGTTGTAACAGATTCAATTCTATTATCAAAAATTTCACGAATTAATCTATGTATTTGTGTTCTAACTTCCTTATCATCAAAAACTTTATTAATTTCAATAGATTTTTTACCATCTTTCATTAAACTAATAATCTCATCTGAATCAGCTTCACCAAAAAATTCAACTAATTTGGCTCTGTCTGCATCTTCAACAGTACATCTTTCTTCTCTTTCTTTAGCTTTGAGTTCTTGTTCTTTTATAACTTGCTTCTCTTCTTCAGTAAGTTCCTTTGCTTTAAAACCGATATCAGTTAAGTGAACGACATTACCATTGACATCAATTTCATTAACTAAGAAATCAGTGTATCTCTGTTTCAAAGTACCTCTAATTCTAATATTTGATTCTTTATGACATAAGAATTCAGTGATACCAACGTCGATTTCAGTAACTCCTCCTTGTGGAAGATCATTATTATCAGCACTATTGGAATCTACCTTTTGTTTTTTTACCGCATCGACAGGTTCGGTAGTGTTTTCAACATCCAGAGCTCTCTTGTTATTTTCAACAGCTTCAGACATCTTTATTAATTAACTTTTTCTTTGTAATACCTTTTGATATTGTTCACGACATTCTTCTGAATCAGTTCTTTTTGTTGAAAAAAAAACGATAGAAACTGAAAAATAAAATTTTCCCCAGCATACGCCACAAACGTATGCGCCACTTAAAACCCGGCACGGCAGCAAAAACGCGTAAAAGTGAAAATTCCAAGCCATGGAAACAACATCGTAATTATTTTTAATAGAATTATTTAACAGGGTATAGTGATTAAAGGGCGCTGACCTCAAGTCCCGTCTCAATTTTTCACATATCTAGACACAGTAATTGTGGCAGAGAATGTCCAATAACAACTATTTGAAATCTATAGATAAAAAAACCCCATTAAAAGAAATTAAAAACAGTATTTTTAACCAACAAAATTTAATATCAAAAGAATTACCTAAAATGAACAAAATAAAACCATTAACTCAACAGAAGGACGGTGATTTACAACCACCGAGGAAACAGGTTGAACCTGTAACACAGCCCACACAACCGAGTAGTTATAACCCTGCAACAGATCCACTAGGTCATGAATTAATTAAACAAGGAGTTCTTTGTCGTTTAATAGGTCGTACTGCTGATGAAACGTTTCATATTGATGTTAATTTTAAAGATGGGAATAAAATCATTCTTAATACGGATAATGAAAATGTAAGTGTAAATGAAAATAATAGGAAACAAGAATGGATTTTTGGGAGGAATAATCACACTTGCACTTATTTATTACCTGTTCAAAGTACAAGAATTAGTAATAAACATTTTAAATTATGGATGAATATTAATAATCTTGATAATCATACAAAAGATAATAATGTGATGATTCAAGATTTATCTACTAATGGAACATGGCTGAATAATTCTAAACTTGTATCAAAACAGAATTATATTTTAACTCAAGGTGATGAAATAGCTGTTGGAATAGGTGTTGAAAAAGATGTTGTTAGATTTGTTGTCCATTTTCCAAATATTTCCAATAAAAATAGTATAAATAATGAAAATACAGTAGAAGAACAAGGGATACATAAAGATTTTATTATTAGAGATGAAATTGTTGGATCAGGTGCTTTTGCAACTGTTAAAAAGGCGATTGAAAGATCAACTGGTGTAACTTATGCCGCTAAAATTATTTCTAAGAAAAAAGCATTAGGTGGTATGGATGAGGTTGCAAGGGAATTACAAATTTTGAAAAAATTAGATCATTCAGGAATTGTTAGATTAAAGGCATTTTATGAAGATGATGATAATTATTATTTAGTTATGGAATATATCTCAGGTGGTGATTTAATGGATTTTGTTGCATGTAATGGAGCAATTGATGAAGATGCAAGTAAAGAAATTGCAAAACAAATTCTACAAGCTATTAAATATGTTCATTCAAAGGGTATTTCGCATCGTGATTTAAAACCGGATAACATTATGATTGCACAAGATGATCCAGTTATTGTTAAAATTACAGATTTTGGTTTAGCTAAAAGTCAAGAGACTGAAAGTCGAATGAAAACTTTTTGTGGAACTTTAGCATATTTAGCTCCTGAAGTCATAACGAATAAGAAGAAACAATTAAATAATAGGAAAAGATATCTTGGTAATGGTAGGATTACAGAAGATTTATATTCAAATAAAGTTGATATGTGGTCCATTGGATGTCTACTTTTTGTTATAATGACTGCACATTTACCATTCAGTGGTTCAACTCAAGATATTTTATTTAAACATATAACCAATGGTGATTATCATGCAAAATTATTAGAGACAATGAACATTTCAATTGAAGGACGTGATTTCATTCATAGATTATTAGAAGTTGATGTTACTTTAAGATTGAATGCATCTGAAGCTTTGAGTCATCCATGGTTTTATGATGCCCTCGAAAACCATTCACAAGTTAGTTTATCACAACATCTTTCACAAAGTCAAAAACAAAATGTCAATAAAAATTCAAAATATAATAATAAGAACCCTAATAACAAAAAAGAAACTGAAAATGATATTTTTGATAAAAATTTAGTTGTGAAAGATTTTAAAATCCCAAATATACCCAAAGATAGGAAATATCACAGAACAGAAGAGGATACAAGTTTTAAAGAAGATGTAAACATTTCAACAAGTCAAATTGAGAATTCTGAAATAACAACAAATTTTGACTCAATTAATGATAATCTTTTATTAAATGTATCAACATCATCTCCTAAATCCAAAATCGTAACTCAGGCTCAATCCATAAATAATAATAGAAAGATTGTTCCAGAATTAGCCGAAGGATTTAACCCAACACCTAAAGCTACATTCATGTCATTAACACCATTATCTGTATCTTCGAATAAAAAAATTTCAATCATTTACATTCCACAAGGTACACCTGCATTTTTTATTGGTAGATTAGACAATTTAAATATTTCAATGATAGATGAAAGAATCTCTAAGATTCATTGTATTATTTTAAAACGTAGACATCCAACTAATGATATGGATAAAATTCAACAAGATAATATTGAAAGCTCAACTATTGAAGAATCTAATAATCTTTTCTCATCTCCTGCAATGGGTCTTGATGATGTTTGGTTGTTGGATTTTAGTACAAACACATGTTTTGTTAATGGAATTAAGATAGGTAAAGGAAATAAAATTAAACTTAAAGATAAGGATATTTTATCATTGTTCATTGATAAAAAACACAAATTAAGATTAGATTATCAAGTTAATATTATTGATAATACAGGTTTATTTATTGAAGATGATAATATTGAACGTACTAAAGTATCAGTTGATGAAAATGATAAAAAATTATTTGATTACAAGTTAAAAGAAGGTATGAAAACACTTGATGCTAGAACAACAAGAAAACGTCAAAATGTTGAATCAATCACTGAAGGTTCAACAAAGAGAGCAAATCAAAGAAAAATGTAATAATAAAATAACGTAAAATAGAATAACTAAGATGTGTGTAGATTTACTAAGTATATAATTTTTTTATGTAATTTGTTGTAAGTAAATAATAGTAACAATAGATATTGATAACAACCCATGTGAAAAGAGTTGACAAATCCCCCAATTTTCCATTTTTTTTTTTCAGAACCTAATAATTTAACTTCTTTTTTTGTGTCTTTTTAAACAATTTTTTTTAACCAAAGTAAATCTTCCATTGTGTAATTTGAGTGCACGTGTCTGCATTTGTGTGATTGTGTTTTTAAGTGTAGTAAATAAAACGAATGTTTATACTATATTTAGATAGCCTTGGCTAAACCAATAGCATCTTTGCCTAAATCGTAAATTGAGTAAAACCTTCTTAAGAAAGCATCACCAATAATTGCTAAAGGTCCAATTGGATCTGGGAAGTCCATTGGGGTAAATGCAGAAATACAACTACCAGACACTTCTAAAGTATAATCAAAAGCAGTGATTGTAAAGTTGTAACCATCAAAAGTGAAAGTTAAATCAGGTAAGCTATCTCTTTTAGCACAATCAACAGTATATTGACCATTCCAGGATTTTTCAGCACCAATTTGTGCATTTAAGATTTCAGCTAATTGAGATGGTAAGGCAATTAAAGAAGTACCAGTATCAATTGCAGCACCGTGACCTTCTAAAATAGCATATTCATCACCTAAACCAATACCATCAAATTTAACTTCCCAATAAGCCTTTCTTCTAACTGGTAACCAAGTAATATCACCTTTAAACTTAGTCTTATCATAACCACCAAGGGAACAAACACCACCATCTTCGGTTTTAGAAGAATCACCTAAATAGAAAGAAAATTGAGGAGAATCTAATAAACCTTGGTTAATTGCGTTATAAATTGGAGGAACAACCTTATCAACAGAGATTGTATCATAAGCTAAACCTAAAATACCATCAAATTTACCGAATGCAAAAGCTAAACCTGGTTCACTTGTTGCTTCAGCAAAATCTTGTTCTGGAATAACCAAGTCACCAAAAGTTAAAACATCTTGAGAAATGTAACCTTCTAAAGAACCAGAACCGTATCTAATAGCAAAAGAAGTACCATTCTTCTTATAAGTTGAAGATTCATCATGATCATATTTTTCATGTAAGTAACATGCTAAAGAAGAACAATCAGTACTTGGGACCCATAAATTAGAAGAACCAGTATCTAAAATAACCTTGAACGGTTGACCAGGGGTACCTAATTGAATTTCTGTAAAATATTGAGCATTCATGTAATTAGTTAAAGGTAAGTCGTGAGTTTTAGAATTGTCAATTAAAGTTTCTTCAACAAAGGGAACGTAAGGAGCATTGAAGTTCTTAACGAAATTAGCAATGTATTTACCCTTAATTGAGTCGACATAATCTGAATATGCCACGTCTTTGAAGTTATCTTCGAATGGATGCTTTTGAATCTTAACTGAGTGGACTTTAGCATCTGCACCGTTGAAGGATGCAAGCATGAGGACCAAAGAGGTCAGTACGGAGGCTTTGAAGTTCATGGGGGGAGGAATTGGGTTGTTGTGTTGGGGTGTGAATTGGGCATGAAAGACAGAACGACTGAGCAGAACAGAAGAAGGCAAAGAGAGGAAACGCCACCAGATAAGCAGGCAGCCAGCGTGGCGGGCTGAGCATTATTTTATTTTCTCGCCCTGTTGAGCCAGCGATAAGACCAGTCCCCCGGGGCGTCGATCGACGCGGCGGCCCGATCGGGAAGGCCATCTTGGTGTTGATGTTTCGGCGTTGGCCAGTCATGACAGTGTGACAGCTGGACACAGGGAGCACAAGCATTTGTTGCCGAAGAACAGCCATCCTGAAATGGCGAAAAACAAGAAACACGTGAAAAAAATATTACTAGCAGTACAATGAACACACAAATAATACCGTCACATGAAACACTCAAACTTACAATTGAGATGCTCTATACAGCAAAGTTAGATGTTTTTGGAAATGATCCATTCCCGGAAAGGTTACTTGTTGATTTAATATTATTAGGATTACGTGGAAAATTTAACTTTTTACAAATTCCTAGAACTTTGAAAGATTATATGTTGTACTTACCACTATTAAAAGCATTTAATCTGCATAATAAAAACTCTATAAATGTCATACTTATACATCATGAGATTTCTAGATTATTCTTCATTCGACAACTTGAGACTTTTGGATTTAGCCATGATAATGTGTATGGTATTAAAAACAGCAAAAATATCAAAGATGTTTATATCTTAACATGGAACGAATTTTTAACCTGTGGTTTCGAAAACGTTAATGTTGGATTACTTCTCGTTAATAACCCGTTTTATATAGAAACTGAATTTTCTGTAATTTGTCCATTGACATTACAGAATAATATAAATAAATTTCAAAAAGTTATTTTCTTTTCTTCGGTGCTCAATAAAAACAATTATCATCAGTTGCTAAATATTTTCAAAATAAAAAATGATATATATTATAAAAATTTAGTTGATGAACTACCTATTCAAAATATTGTTTTACAAGAAATAACTAATTCTGGCAGTGAAATGAGCTTACTTGCATTTTTAGAAAAGAGTCTTGAAATATTTCAAACAGGCAATCCAAATTCTAAAATAGTAATAGTTACTGACACCAATCTATTCAAATTACATATTGATGAATGGCCGATAATTTCCTCAACTGTAGGATCTGATTATCGGGAAACACTTTATAATGAGGATCATAAATGTTTTGTTTTTGATTATGATATACTCGGAAATAAATTTTTATTGGATAATGTGAAATTGGTTTTATTTTATGCTGTAAAGCCAACAAGAAGCCAGATTGCGTTCGGACTTGATTTGATCGATGAAAAAGGTGAATGTTTTTTCTTGAACGAATCACATTTAATATGTTTGCAAACTGAACTGAAATTACTTTATGGTTTAGAAGATGAGAAAAAAAAAGGAACTGAAAAGGAGAAAGAAAAAGAAGAGCAAAATGTACCAAAAGAATTAAAACGAAATGCCGATACTCAGAACCCATACAATGATAAACCTTCTAATGAAGTATCCAAAATTGTTTGTCATGTACCAAGTTCTAAATTGACTTCAGATTTAATAAGTTTACGTGACCGTGTTTTGAAAGTTAGTGATAGATCAATGTTCGACGATTATGAGTTATTACCAGAAAGTAGCAAGTACAAACAATTAAGTTTTAGATTGATAAATGATCCATTCTTTTTATATTGTTATGATGAATTAAAACTATGGACTCAGACTGATGATTTGTTAACAAATCAATGCGTTTTTATCGTCTCATTTTTGAAAAAAATTAATATGGGTAAATTTAAAATGAATCAATCATATTTTAAAGTTTCTTTAAAATTATTTGATAAATTTGTAATTATAAGTAACAAATTATCAAAATTATTCAGTGGGAATATAATCCTTGATGTTAAATTTGCTCAGTTATTTAATCCTTCAACAGAATTTGAAAATAATTATAGAACTCAACATATAATTACACATGGTTTACTTTACAATCTTCCTATAATTTGTGATGAATTATCTGCCAATCTTGATCTCCATCAATTTTCCTGCAAATATAAATTATTATCCGAATGGAAGGATAAAAAAGGGTATTTAACGCCAACGCGTTCAATAAATACTTCACTTTTTTCATTATATGTAATGTTATCATTAATTTCACGTTTTAGAATTAATAAATAAAAAAGATATACATATAATTACTTTATACATATATCTATTTATATATCTATTTATTTATGCCTATAATATTTATGCTTATACAATTATATAAAAATTTATCAAAAGACCCAAGTAATTTAATTCAACTATCCTCATCCATCGACATATTAAGTTCATCATCATGATTATTAATTTTATTATTATTAATCACTGTGTGGATGCTTGATTTTGCACTCTTTTTCATTTTACTTAAATCGTTTACTCGATTTGAAATATTACTACTGTTCATCATAAAATCGTCCAGTAAGAAATCCATTGGTGATAATGGTGTAAATTCACTGATTTTTTTAATATGACTTGGAGATAATGTTGATTTAACACTTGCATTCATATCTATCGCATCTGATTTTTTATTATTTATATTATTACTATGAGCTTTGATATTGATAGATTTTGAATTATTCAAATTATTTGAACCTAAAGTTGAATCACCTTCTACTTTGGGTGAAATTATTTTCAGTTTTCCACTTTTAGTTTTTAAATGTTTCCGCTTATGATCATAAAAATACCATTGTAAAACAACTGAAAAATCAAATATAACTGTACCTAAAGCACCAATAAAATAGCTTAACTCAGATTTCCAAAATTGTTTTGAAATTTCACCACCAATGGTTGAACTTTCACACAGTAAAAGAGATAATGAATAAAACAAATTACCAAATAATGCAAAACAAATCAATTTTAATGAAATCCCTTTTGTTGATTGTAATTTATAATTAGTATAAAGTTGTGGTATTCTTGAAACTAAATAAAGTATTGTACATGACCAAGCTAATATTTTACCCATTTCACAATCATTAATAGCTAATAAAAAATGCATGATTTTATAAATGATTGAATTATTTTCCTTTCCCTTTTGAATCAAGAGCTCTACATTTGATTCGGATATCCCTTGTGATAATGTATCTATTTGATTATTTTGATTTATTATAGGTAAACTTTGTACTTTTGTAAGTCCTGTAATTAAAACAGAACTAACTAATTTTGTAAACCCATTATTTTTTTTTTTAAAAACTCCCTTAACATGAAGATGGGGACTTTTTTTATAATTTGGAGATTCTAAAAACTCTTGTCTTAATGAATTAGAATGTGGATAATCTGTTGATAATGATGAATTCTGTGAATTTTTTAAATTTTCTGATCCATTCAATTCTAAATCTATAGATCCATACGTTTGTAAATTATCCCGCAAACTGGTTCTTGGACTATGAATATGTTTTCTTTTTTTAGGACGATGATACCATTTCGATTCTGGATTATGATACATGCATTTGTAATAATAATATTGAAACCCCAAAATGATATCAATCATACAATAATATGCACTTAATAAGATCTGAAACATCATTGCATCGTTTAGTAAACAACTAATCAAGTTAAGAAGATCGCCACCAAACCAACATAACAGAAAAGCCAACGAAAACCCATCAACTGATTTGTCGGTATGATTTTTAATGACTTGAGGAATCTGTGCAAAAAGCCAGAAAGATATTGACAGATATCCACTTAATCCAGATAGCTGAGCTAACAGTCGGATCGTTTCGTTTGTAAACGCGGTTTCAGTCAACAACGCGTTCATTTTTCCCTTGAGTAGTTGGAGATGCTGAATTGTGTTCTAGGAGTCCTCCGATGCTGCCAGGATCAATTGCCAGGGACCCCGAAGAAAGGAACGGCAGATACTCTCCCAGAGAAGAAGCCCAGGGAGATGAAAAAAGAAAACCTTCGATCCAGACCGGCGAAGCGAGAAATGGTTCTTTCTGGGAGTTACACAGTGCGTTACATCTTGATATCGTCGAGATCCATGTCTACAAAGGCAGGGCCCCAGCAGCACAACAATCCCTTTTGTCGACCGTGTAGCATTGTTCGCAAGACACGGATGTATATCTCGTCGTGGAATAGGGCTTCGGTGATTTTCTGCAGCTGGATCAAATTTGAGTTTTTCGGTAGAAACAAAATAACATTGTCAGTGTAATTCAACAAGATTTTCAATAGTTTGTCAAGTTTGAATGGCAAAATATGGTTGAGATTGAAGTATTTCTCCTTAGTGTATTCGGGACCACCCCATGGTGGAGAACCAAATATACAATCTAGTTTAACATTTTGTAAAATCTGTAGACTTTCCAGCGATTCTTCTTTATTTGCATAAACCCTATTAACAAATGGATGTTTTTCTAAAACGTGCTCAAAATTTTCATCAATGAAATCATTGTTTGATTTATGAGCAGCATAAACCCAATTTAGTGGTAATAACTTCAATTTAATCTTAACTTCATCTTTTGGGAAGTAAACATTTGCATTATTTTCAGTACAATATAAGTGAATATGGTTAATATCAGCTGCAAAAACTACATCTAAATATTTCAAAAACTGATTGACATTACCCCCACCACCTGAAAATGCATCCATTACATACACTAAACCATTTTTATCCTTAAATGCATGCTTTATAATTCTTGCTGTAAATTTAGAAATAACTTCAGGTGTGACACTAAACCATAATTCTTTAGTCAATAAAACTCCATCATCATATTTACTGAATAAGTCATGTCGTTGATTCCAGTATTTTTTCATAACTCCATAAAACTGTTCATTTCTACTAAATATTTCATTCATATTTTCTTTATCATATGTATTGTCGTAATTCTGTTTATCTGTTTCGTTTGATCTCTGTTGTTCATGTACTTGTTTTTCATCTTTATGATCATCTATTTGTTCAGCGTCTATCACATGAGGAGACCCTTCTGGACCTGCATTGATAACTGTTGCCATTAGCCAAAATGCACTGTATATCCTGTATTCTTGCGACTTCTGTATGCATATATCCCCAAAACCCATTTCAATCGTGCAAGAACAAAACGGGGAAAACTCAATCAAACGAAGAAATGTCTTTCTGCGTTGCCGCGGTCACGTGAGAAGCTTTGTTTCTTTCCTGTTTTTTTTCATGAATCTGCAGGTTATTTTTTGTTTTGACACACCCCCTTGAGTGGCTGAATTGAACCGGATAAGCAGATAAACACGACACGGTATGGCCAGATACGTCCGTGGTCAAGTCTGTGGGGTGGATAATTGTCCCTCTCGACTTTGGAAGAGAGTTGATGGTCGAAATGTGTGTCAGTATGGGCATATTAACGAATTTGATATTGAAATCAACGATGAAGATGAAATGATGGCTGCAGGAGGAACTGGAAATGGTAGTACTACAGCTGATTTTAGTAGAAGATTAACAAATGTTGCTGGTTTGACTACTTCGTTAGCTGTACGAAATAAAGTTTCACGTATGGCATCGGATAAAATTGCGACACGTAAATATGGTGAAGATTTTAAAAAATTACAAGCAAGATGTTTCCAAATTATACTTGCTAAGAACACCAAATTTATAATTGAAAAATTGAACTTATCAAATGATGAAGAAAAATATTATATTTTATTGGTGAAATCCATTTGGACTAAATTATTAAGTGAATCATTAAATAAAGGATTAGACACAAGGACTAAACATTATGATATCGGCCATTTAAGTATAGTTAATTATTTGGCGATAATCCAAATGAACATACCCTTATATCTATGTGATTATATCTCATTAACGTTTGATAAGAAATTCAATTTAGAAAGATCTGAATATAGTTTACCTAGAGAATTAAGAGTTCAAATTCCAATTTCACAACTTAATTCATTTCATGGACATTTAATGCATAATTACCTAAATCGATTATTAAAGAAATTTTCATATAATTATCTTGCAAAATACGTCAGAAATTGTAAATTAAACTATTATCCATTATTAGTCCGAAATATTTTGCAGCTTTATTTACCATTAGAAATTATCAAACTTGTTAAGAATTGTGTGGACATTCTTAAAATTGATTTTTCATTTCAAGATATTGTGAAATCTCGGATTCATCCAGAAATAAAACTTATGTCATTATTACTCATTTTTAGTAAAATATATTTCATGAACAATTTAACGAGTTACAGGAAATGGAATGCTAGATTTAGAAAATACAGCCAACAAGCGAAGCATAGTTTTACTGTTTTTAAAAAGAGAGTAATATTTAACACGTCATTTCATGATCTTTATAATTGGGATGAGAAAAAAGTTCAAGAGTTTTTGAAATTTTATGACAAAAACATACTACCAAACATTAGTTCATCGAATATTGCATCGAGTAATGAGTTTAAAGATCGTAACCAGCTTCAAATTGTTAATTCACTCCAAGAGATATTTTCGGAGAAGCTAGTGGAAAAAGATACTGATCGGAACATCGAAGAAGATGCTGAAGATGACAATGACATACGGTTTTCTGAGTCCAAAACGTTTATTCAAACAGTGTACGGCGATGATTTAACAGACAATGACATGTCAGCTACCTCATCCATGGAGGAAATGTTGGCCAATTTGGAGGATGTGATTGGCCAACACGTTGTGGCGATTTACCAATGTAGCCCAATCCAGTTACAGCGGGCAGTGGATGCCGTATGGCGACAGGTAGGTGCCGTGGTGTGAAGAAACATTATAGGTACCACAACACGAAATACCATTAAATTATTTTTACTCCAGGAGATAAAGTAATTCAGAAAAGAATAGAAAGAAATACATAGTGCTTAGAAGATAGCGCAATTTACCGCATTGGGCAAATCCGAGGAAGTTAGATAAGTGTTCAGTCCATAAAAGTGTGGTTTTCCCGGTTTGTTGTTTGAATGGTAGTGGTTATCGTAGGTGCCACGGAAATATAAAATTCTCCTTCTAATCTGCATAAAGACAATGTCTATTCCTGTTGTGTACGTACACATCCATTCAGCTATTTTACTTCAATTTCTCTCTTTATCACCATACTAACAGCAAAGTTTTTCCAGTTGCCACAAAACATTCACTTTAAACACCGATGCCAAGATCCCAGCTGTCGGGCTAGGTACTTGGAAATCCTCAGACGAACAATGCTACAATGCCGTTAAAACAGCATTAAATAATGGTTACAAACATATCGATACCGCCAGAATTTATCTTAATGAAGCTACTGTCGGTAGAGCTATCAAGGATTATTTAAAAGAATCTGGTACCAAAAGAGACGATTTATTTATTACTACTAAATTGTGGTGTACTGACGCTCAAAATCCTGAAAAGGCTTTGAAGGAATCTTTAGAAAGATTAGGATTAGATTACGTTGATTTATATCTTACCCACTGGCCAGTTGCTATTGATTCAAAGAGTACCGAACTCATGCCAACAGATGCTGAAGGTAATAGGAAAGTGTTACCATTTGAAGAATGGTCATATATTGATACTTACAAAGGTATGCAACCATTAGTTGAACTAGGATTAACCAAGGCAATTGGTATTTCAAATTATAATATTCCAAAGATTGAAAAATTATTAAAAGATCCTGAAATTACGATTGTTCCTGCATGTAATCAAGTTGAAATGCATCCACTTTTATCACAACCAGAACTCGTTGAATATTGTAAATCGAAAAACATTGAAGTAGAATGTTATTCTCCATTAGGATCAACTGGTGCACCTGTGTTACAAGATGAAACATTAGTAAAAATTTCAAAGGAAAAAAATGTTTCTCCTGCATGTGTTGCAATTTCATGGGCTATTGCTAGAGGTCTTGTTGTTTTACCTAAATCCGTTAGTCCAGACAGAATTATTTCTAATTTGAAAACTATCGAATTGAGTGACGAAGACGTTAAAGCCATTGAACAAGTCGGTATTAAAAATCCAACGAGAGTGACTAATCCAAAATGGACCGTTAAATTTAACATTTTTGAAAATTTTGATTACTTTTAAAGTTACCAATATATATTTATATAAATTCTAGACTGTTTTTGTGAGAATTGACTCTATCGATTCTTTTTGACATGAATAAATCTAACTGATGATTTTTCACGTTAATATTATCTAATAAATTTTTATAAAAATCTAAACCTTGGTTTAAATTTTTTAAAACTTCAAAATATCCGTGATATGTAGATTTTAAAACATTCAATGCTTCTGTTCTTTTAAAAGACACTTTTAACCGGTTCTTCAAATTATCGAACTCGATTGTTTTTGCATTCAATTCTTTAATTAATTCAGATTGTATTTGTTTTGTTTTCTCAACAAATTCTACTTCCTTTTCATATTTCATTATTTCAGATTGTAGTATATTTCCTATATCCCCCTTTGTAGTTTTATATTGCTCAAAAATATCAAACTTACTTACCTTTTCATTAACATTATCAATAAATTTGGCCCGTTCGTTAACCAGTGTTTTTGTTGATACCACACACGTTGATAACTTATCCACCAATGGTTTCAAATCAGGATTCATTTCAGAATATTCTGCATCTGGAACATATGCTTTTAATACCTGAGAATCTTGAAAGATTTCCAAAAAAGGTTTAAGTTCATTCATTTGTACATTTATCAACTCATCACCATTTTCACTCTGTTTCATATAATTCTCATAAATTTTGAAAGTGTTTATAATAACACCTCCATTGGGATCAGATTCTAATAACTCTAATTTCCAGTGTTGGTATCCAAACCTACCTAAAAGTGATTCTTCATAATTTATTTGATCTTTTAAAAGTTTCCATACCTGATCGAGTTTATACCGACATTCTGATTTAATATTGGCTAGTGAAATCCATAACTTGTTAAGTTTTTCCACGTTTCCTATCGTTAATAGTTTATCACGATATTCAAAAATTGATGCAGGTAAATCTGTATTTTGTAAACTGGATAAAGATTCTTCAATATTTTTTATTTCAAGTTCGTCATTAAGGTCAGTGATTGGACGTATTAATTCTGTATTTGCAAAAATTTCAATATTCTCCTTGTATTCTAGCAACTGATTTACAACAGGAAGAGGAATCAATGTACTGAAAACAACGTCCATCGTGTCTGTTTCTTTTGGAACAAGACATTTTACAAGAACAGCTCTAGGTAGTTCATTAAATTGGCTAAATTTCGGAACTTTTTGTAAATGCAACATACTATTTTCATAATTTGCAATCTCTAATCGATTTAATATTTTCAACTTTAAATTCTCCACATCTTGTAAAATTTTAAAATAAGTTTTTTCGTTCATATCTATAATTTGATCAAACAATTTAAGGCATTCTTGTAAGTATGATATCTCATCACCATATTTCTTCTTAGTTTGACAACATTTTGAATACGTAAAATACGAAACAATTTGAAAATAAACTTGCTTTAAAAATACGTAATTTTGCGTGGATTTATAGTAATCGGAAACCTGTGCCGCAAGTTTCAACACCACAGTGTCTTTAAACCCATCTTGTAAAGCAATCATATAAAGAATTTCTTGACTTTGTCCTAGTAATATATTCACATAATCTTTATAACTTGATATACCGGCTGCGTATTGGAAATACACACCTGCACGTTTCAATGCGTCTTGTGTACCCATTGTGATTTGCTGGATGGCTAAAATTGAATAATATGAGGATAACTGATACATAGCATGTTGATATTCTTGTTCTAATGAAGATATTATTAAATCGTCCCATTGAAAATTTATTATATCATCTGGAAATATTGATTGCATATGTTTTATCAACTTTATATATTTGTTCAGTTTTGTGATTCTTTCTATATCTACTGTCAGTGAGAAATTTTTCAAGTTCAACGAGTCCTCTCGCAGGTCCGTTAGGGTAGTCATGTCAAAGGCATGTTGTTTTGGCGACTGGTGGAATTGAACAGAAATCACTGGAGACAACACTGATGTAAAGTCGACAGAAACAGTGTTACGCAGTGGAATGTACAGGAACCCGGAGTCATCGTGTAATTGCATGGCTTGAGTGTAGAGAAAACAGACAAAGACGGAAATAGATACACGTAAAAAAAAAGAACAATACTATTATACACAAACAAAAAAAAATAGACACGCGTCAGAGTTAGAAATCGTCCAAACATTCTTGGGAGTTGGGGATTTCCATGTCGATGCCAAGTTCTGGGTGTTCAATGTCCACAAGATTGAATCCATTGTCGACAAGGAAAAAGCCAGTGGTTGGTTGTCTTGGACACACAGGCGTCGGCGTCACACAAAGATAATGTGGAAGACATTTCATTCTTCCGGCCGCTAACGCTATGATGTAATCTTGAAACACATTTACGGAGTTCGAACGGAGTCCAGACTCCAAAACATCGGGTGTATCTAACACCCAGTCTCTGTATATAATGATTCTGTTGCTGTAGTATGCGTTTAGTTCTGACTTGAGTGAGATCACGGGAACAAGGATTTGTTGGTTGATGTACATTTCTGAATCTGAGGAATCTGAAGCATCAGAGTCTTTATCTGAATCGGTGTCAGTATAGGAATCTGAATGTTTTCGTACTTTCACTTTTTGATTGAATAATTCCATTCCACCAATTGTGAATATAATTGCGTTATAATTTACTGATAATTGCTGGATCATATGAAATAAACTCCGAGATGACTTGTAAAATCTGGCGACACAATCATTTTGTGTATCTTTTGCCATTAATCTGATTGTGTTTAAACATGTAGTGTAAAGCATAGCCAATGAGTCAATAACTATCAATTTGTAAGAACTCCAAAATTTTTTGTTTTTTAACATGATAATTAAATCAGTTAATGAATGGATTGTTATAGAATGAAATTGATTTGCGTATTCTTCTTTGTATCTTCTGTTCTTATATAGCTTAAACCAAGGAATAGTTGAATCGGTACAAACATACATAACACAATTACCTTTTTCTAATGTATTGAGAATAACACTGAAAACGAGTTCGTAAACACCCAATCCACCGTATCCTATGGCCGCTGAAACATCGTGAATGCCTGGAACGAACCCATTATTCCCATGTAAAGAAACGTCGAGTTTTCGGATACCTGAAGAAAGAGAGGTGTCTTCAATTAGATCAAAGAGTGATATAAGCATGTATTCATATATGTATGATTTGCCTGGAATGATATATATAAAGAGAGTAAAAAAGCTGTATAGAAAGGAAAAGAAAACCTGAAAAAAACATGTACCCTCACTTAATTTTGAAGGGTGCCATAGTTTTGAAGAGCTCTCTGAAGAGCTGAGTCAATAGTGTTCCAGTTGAGAACACGGACGTCTTTGTCGAACCCTCGTGGTCGACGCTTGGTATATGTCATGATACGATCACCAAAAGCCTGGCGATATGTTGAGTTGGGGTCAGATTCAGTTGATAAAACAGTTTGCGTGCATAATGGCATGATCGGAGTTAAAGCAGGGCTGGGTATGGATGAAAGCGTTGAAGATTGTGAATGTGATGGGGATGTTGTGGCTGAAGTAGATGTTGACATGGGGGTAGCTGTTGAAACATTTGTTGAACGTGCTGTCCATTTTGACCAAAATGGAAGCAAGTTTGATCTCAAACGACCTCTTTCTTTACGTATTTTTTCAGAATGTTCAGGATCTGTAGATGTTTCATTCGGAGAGACATCGATAATGAATTCAATAAGTTTAATAACTTCAACACTCGTCATGTAGTATTTGTACATTAATTGTTGTTTTTCATGGTCAAAATACATGCAACGCAAACACGATATTTCGATATATGGTAAATTAGTAAAATTGCAGATACCATATTGAGGTACATCATCAATGTTTTCTAATTTTACAATTGCAGTGTTTAAATGTATAGTATTGTCATTGATTGCTATTCTTTTTGTAAAACGGACAATACGGCGATTTTCTAATGATTCTATTGGAGTCCATGGTAAAGAGAGTGCAAGAAAAGTATTGGAAAGTTGGAGATTGATTTGTGAAACTATACTTGTCAGGGATGTTTTAAAGCTGGCAAGTCTGACTAAACGGAATGGTTTTTCTTCATTTTGGTTGAAGTAATCAGGGAAACAAGCTTTCGCCGGTGGAAAGCATGCGTCGATAAAAGACCTCGAGTCCATCAACAATCGGTGTGAGAGTAAAGCGCTTTGATTAAAAACTGTTTTGTTGTTTTCCTTGCAACAGAGTGTGGGGTATAAAGAATGTAAAATTTGAATCAAATTTTTTTGAAAAGGTGTTTCCAGGTTACATCAGATTAAACCATGGAAGAAAAAAAAACAAACTAAAGAGAAAAAGAACAAACTGGTTCAGGGGTTTGCCCTTTTTGGCTTGTTTTTTTACTTGTTTTACCTCTTGAAGTTAGACTGAAGATCTCGGTTAGTTTCACAAAATTATATAGCGAAGATTTTGTTCGGTGTCTAACGGGGATCTCAAGCCCGGTTTCGGCAACTCGGGCGAATTTTTTAGTGCGCGGTCTGGACTCTTCGTGTATTGACACTTAATCGAATTGGGGACCTACTTGGGTTAGTTTATTGCCCGATCGGGAAAGCGCGTTTTCCACATCGAGACAATTCGGCAATTGCATTAGAGCTTAATTTTAACGTGCATGAATGCTGCAAACACTAATTAATGGATTACTAAATTTTGCAAGAGGCGTTCCTATGTTTACACTTGGCATAATTATTTATTGGAAAATATTGATTTATATGAGTATTTAGTATTAAGTATTAAGTGTTAAGTATTAAGTATTAAGTATTAAGTTAAGTAGTAATATTATTTATTTGATTTATCATTAAAATTAATCAATTTTTTCTTCTTGTTCTTCAATTTTAATTAAACTCCAGAAATACCAAATGCCCGCTGCAATAAGTGAACCAATTAAAGGACCGATCCAGTAAATCCAAAAGTAAACAGGGAAAGAACGTGCTGCAACTGCTGCACCTAAACTTCTAGCTGGATTTATACCTGCACCTGTATAATTAATAGCAATTAAATGTGCAAGGAAAAGTGCTATACCAATTAAAACAGAAGCAAAATCATTAAATGAAGATTTTTCAATAACTGTCATTAAAACTGTAATACAAAGTAATGCAGTTGCAAAAGCTTCAATCATTAAACCTCTACCTTTTGAACAACCATTACCTAAAGCATTTGCAAAAGTAACTGGACCTGGAGTCATTGCACTCGCTGCACCACCTGCAGCCATACCTGCAATTATTTGAGCTAACATCATACAAATACCTTTAACTGGATCATATGCTCTTGCAAACATAAGTGTAAGTGTAACAGCTGGATTTAAATTACCACCAGAAACTCTAGCAGTAAGAGTAATTCCAATCATAAGACCAAAACCAAAACCAAAAGCAATCATAATTGTCTTTGCAGCATTTGATGCATCTAAATAACCATCAAGATTTGCAGCTGATGCAATTACATATGCTGTCCAAAGAAAGATAAATGTACCAATAAATTCACCAGAAACGACATAAAAAAGGTTTCTTAGTGAACCTTTGAGTGTAAAAAAAGAACCAGCTTTTGTTCTGTTTGAAGAATATCCCAGTTCTTGCTCTGCTTCCATAATTAGTGAGTGAGTGAGTGTCTAGATAGATAAAAAGAGAAGGAAGGAAAGAAAGAAAAGAAAAAAAATAGAAAAGGAAAGAGAAGTGTGGAAAGAAGGGAACAGGAAAAATGAGTATTGGGTCGGGTCACAAATCCCTCCTTTTATATTAACTGGCCAATATCACCAGGTAGCATAAAACGCAGTGTAAATAACTCTGCCAAAAATCTGCCAAAACCTCAACACTATTACACCACTAATTGTGGAAGCAGTACAGCAAAAAGGTATCAGAAAAACCTGCTTTTCAATTAGGCTTTGGCAGCAGAAAAACTTCGCTGCGCGCCCATATTAATTCTGCACAAGGTAATTTCAGCTGAGGTTTTTAATTATTGTGCATTATATTGTGTATTAGAAAATTAGAGTATAAAGTAAAGCTATAAAAATGCTAGGCTAGTACTGAGCTGTTTGGATTATTCCTATTCGGGTCTTTGTTATTTCCCATTTTCGTTTTTACTTTCTGCCTCTGTTGCCTCTCTAGAAACTTTTAATCCTGAAACAGGCGGTTTGCCATTAAAAACAATTTTATGCTTTTCATTAAATTCAGCATTTTCATCACTTATTTCAACGATACCTTCAAATTGTTCAATTAAGACTTTACTTAATCCCATTTCATCACGTGGAATCCAAATAACTGGACATTTAGCTGATAAATCAGGACAATCATAATCATGTTCATGACCTTCACCATTACCATCATCTTCTGGATATTCCCAATACAGTGGAGGGATATATTCTTTTAAATCATGATATGTTAAATATTTCCATGGTTGTAAATATCTTAAAATAAAATTTGGTTTATAAATTGAACTTCTATCACCTTCAATTAATAAAGGTTCGTTAATTAATTCTTCTTTAAAATCATTATTTTCAATAATTTTTTCAGAATCACTAAATGGTGATAAAGAATCTTCATTAATTTTTGGATTTTTCCATGATAAAGTTTCTGATTTACCATCTAATGGTCTCATACAAGTATTTGGTAAAACTTTAATTAAATTATCAAACGCAAGATTCATTTGAATATGAAATAAAACTGTAATACCAGTAAAAATTGCTTCAAGTACAATACAACCCCAAGTTTTCGAAACTGCAAATAATCCAATTAAACAAATTTCACCAAGATAAATACCAACCATTAAATGAAACATTGCCCTTGGATAATTTATACCTAATGAATCACTACTTAAACCTGTAATATAATTTAATGTATTCATATAAGCTAAATATAATAATAAAAATGCAACAAATGTAAATAATAAAATAATCGGTGAAATAATTGAATAAACAATTGAAATAATTGCTAAAACTTCATAAATTGGATAAGTTGTACCCCATGCCATACCACCTAATGAAGAATATCTATTATATTTTTGTCTAACAGTTTTATCTAAAAATCCAAGTAAATAAAATAAAATAAATGCAGCAATTTGAAATAAAATACCACCTGAAATTGTAAAACCATTTAAAATAATATAAGCAATAAAAAAATTAGAAGATTTTGGTAAATTTGTTGATAATAATTCTAAAGCTAAAGTTGGTTCTTCAATAATTTGAGTAGCAACTGCAGAAACTGATGATGTAATTGTAACAACTAAAAATGTTTGAACAACTTGAAATGCAAAATATGCATTTTGTGTAAAATATTCAATTGATTGATTTGTTAAACATCCACTTAATTTTGCCATTGTTCTAATAATAATTGGTAAAAACATCATTAAAATTGCTAATAAAATAGTTGGTAATAAAGATGTAATTAAACCTAATAAAACATCAGGTAATTGATAAATAAAATTTAACCATGGCATTTTATTTGTTAAATAAGTTATATTTGAAATAAAACCAACAAATGCAACAGGAATTGCCCAAATTATAATAAGGAAAACAATTAAAGCAATTGAACCTGATAATCTTGTTAATCGTTCCCACCAAAATAATCTCATATTTGGCCAAAAAATATCAGATGGTTCAACACCAATATGTTTTGGTTCAAAATGTAAAGGTTGATCATGAATTGTAACTTGATAAGCTAATTGTGCATAATATTGATTTTCAAATTCAACAGCAATTGAATTTAATGGTTTAATTTTTTTATTATTTTCAGATTTTTGTAATTCTTTAATTTCATCATTTAATTTAGGAATTTTTTCTCTACAATATTCTAATAAATCATGTTTTTTACCAATAAATTTTTTTTCTCTAATTGTTGGCATTTTATTTTGTGGTATATAACAAACTAATTCATTTTCTAATTCAATAATTTCACCCTTTTTATCATATTTTGCTTTAACATCAACACATTTTTTCAAAATTTTATTTAATTGAGTTTCTAAATTTTCAACTAATTGTCTACGTTGATTAACCTTTTTCGTTAATGTTCTTGAAACTTTTGCCACCCAAATTCTTTTAACACCACCAAATAATTTACGAAATTCATTTTCATCTAAATATTGATCTGGAATTGTTTGAAAAACAACCACTCTTGAACTTAATTTTTTAGCATAATAAGGAGTTGATAATAATAAAGTTCTTAAATTTGTATAAAAATGTAATTCACGATAAACTGTAAACATAATAGCAGAATAATAAATCCATGACATGAAAACATGTGCATAATATCTACCAGGAGATTTACAATTAGAAATACCCAATTGATTTAAACCAGTTTCATCCATACCACCAGTTGCATTGACAGGGAATAAAATAATCCAAATAAAAATACCGCCTAAACCAAACGTTGAAATAATAAACAGATATCTTAAGAATAAATAACCATCGATTCCACTATATTTGATTATAAATGAAGGTTTTTTCGTAATAAGGGCTTTAAGCCAAAAGAATGGAGTCAGAGGCAATTTATCAGGTCTTTCATCCTCAGGTAGAATATCGCAGTAAGATTTTGGCTCGTAGACTCTTTTGAAACGAAGTCTCAAAAGAAGAAAGAGTGTGACAAAAATAGCACAAATGACACCGTTAGAAATGATTGCGGTGATGACATCCTGCGTGGACGTGGACGTGGAAGCGGGAGCGGACGAAGACATGCTTGCGAGACGAGCGAGAGAAAAGAAGAAGAAGAACGAAGAGGGAGAGAAAGAACGAAGGCAAGAAACAGGAAAACGCCGTATTTATAAGCACCCGGGACAGGATCAACAACAACAACAACAACAACAGTTTCAACTTCGAAACACGCACGGCCAAAAAACAAAAAATAAAATTTTTTGTTCGCTGCAGGGGGTGAAATTTTTTTTGTGTTTGTTTGTTCTTTTGCTGTTTTTGTGTTTTTTTGTTTGCTGTTTTGCTGTTTGTTTTGCTGTTTTCTGTTTGCAGTGGCTACAGGAAGTACTCTGCCACCGGCCGTTTGCTGGGCACCACGTCGACACCCGTCACCGTCGCCGTCACCGTCGCATCGGCTGGCGACTGCTTCGTCTGCCCCTCACGACCCTCTCCGCTGCTCTCAAACGTCGTGTACATCCGAGACAACACTTCGTCAACCTCCAACACAGCAGCAACATTGCCACACCGGTAACAGTAATTGGGCGCCGACCACACCGTCACCAACCCTCCGTCAAACAGCTCCTTGTAGCCTTCCATTACCAACTGGTGAGCACGTGCAATCAACGACAAACCGTTTCGATGCAAAAACCGTGACGTTTCACCTTCTCCAAACAAGTATCCAGCTCCACGAGGCGACAAAGCCCATCCTCTAATATCCTTTTCTGGATCAGACCAAAGCAGATCACACATACTGCCGTCATGAGGTACCTCTTGCTTCCTATCAATTAATCGAATTTCATCCAAACATTCTAAATTCGGACTTAATCCCCCATGCACGCAAAATATCCCGTCTTTACCACCTACACTACTCATAATATAAGCACCAAGTGATAAGTAATCAAATAGTTCACAACAATATCTCCATACATTGGCACTGTTGTATTTGCGTATACATTCATCATAGAATCCATATACTGAAGTTATTTGTCTTGATTCATGATTCCCTCGTATAAGGTATATCTTATTTGGGTACTTGATTTTGTAAGCCAACAACAACAAAAATGTTTCTAACGAATAAAACCCTCTATCTACAAAATCTCCAAGAAATAGGTATTTGCTATGTGGCGGTGCTTTCCCAATGTTGAATAATGTGATCAAATCATGCAGCTGTCCGTGAATGTCTCCACATATAATCACTGGTGCTTCAATCAGCTGAATGTTGGACTCCTGAATAAGGATCTCTTGGCCCAACAAACACATCTCCTGGACGTCCTGTTCGGGCACCGTCCGACACGCCTTCACGTCGTCCACAATCTTGTCCAAGTCCAGCATGGAGAGCCTCTGTCCCTCCAACCAGCCAATGCCAATGCCAAAACAAAAACAAATCAACGCCCAGCAAACACAAAACACAAAACAAATCTCCACACAATAAAGCGCAACTGTATAAAATTCGTTTCTCCTGCGTATATATACACTGATTGCTTGTTCTTTCTTCTTTTCCACCGGCTTCTTCCCAACCGTCCCCGCTGCTGTTAATGACTGTCGAACGCAACAAGGTTCCACCAATCGTCCCTAAGAAGAACCCTGGCTTGTCTTTGAAACAAACTGCACCTAAACCACTTTTTCAAAATGATACTATTCCAATTGCGCATATAACCGCTCGTTCTGACGATGAACACACTCAATTGACCAATTTAGTCAACGAGATATCATTAGCATCACAATACAACGTCTCTAAACCTCGATTGAACGAACCACAAGCAATCACGTTTGACGAAATCATGAAACCAAAATTAAGAACAGATATACGCATACCAATACACAAACCAAATCCACCAGCAGTCAAACCAAAACCTAAATATTTACATGAATCCATTTCAATTCCCAAACCAACTAGGAAAACCATGGATAACACTCCACATTTTCTTAAAGAAACCTTGCAAAAACGACTGCAAATGGCAAATACACAGCAAATACAAGGAATACCGCTTCCTGGATTAGCACAACTACATCATAAACAACATGTCCATCAACCGCTGTCTAAACCACATACTATTGATAACGCACAGTTAGAGAAACGGACACAACCACTTATTCACCCAAACAAACGTCGTGCAAAAGGCCCCAAAAGACGACTTCCTACTACACTTTCTACACCCTCCACACCCTCCACACCTGCCGTGGTCAAGAAACGTCCTCCCGTACCACCCAAGACGTCTAAACCACGACTCCTGATCTGTCCTGACCGGATCTGATCTATTAATAACACTCTGGTCTTCTAATACCTAATACTGTATTCTCTTTATAGTTTGCAACACTCGCATTTTCCATTTCTTCGCCTCGTATTTCTTGATGTTGGGACTGCTTTCATGTGCATTCTTCATTTGTTCTCTTTCCCTGCAACCAAACCCACAAGATATTCAGACATCATGTCTGGCAAAAAGTAAGTATTGCAAGAATTTGCGTATATCCTATTTTGTGCAGTTATACTAACAACTACTTTTAATCACCCACATCCACCCCCCCTTCACAGAAAACAATCACTTGATTCAAAATCAAAATCATTCCTTTATGCAATTGCAACGTTTTTAGTTTGTACATATGGACTTCTCACATGGAAAAATAGTTTCCGTTTAAATATAAACAATTTGAATATTTCTTTCAATCAATATAAAAATACTGATAATTTATATCGACCCCAATTTGATAATACTCCTCATGTCACATATACGGATTTAAGACTAGATTCACAAGGTACATCCAATGGATGGCAAAATGAAGAACGTGTTTTATTCTTGGTTCCTTTAAGAGATGCAGCTGAACATTTACCTATGTTTTTCAGTCATATGAGAAATATGACATATCCACATCATTTAATTGATTTAGCATTTTTAGTATCTGATTCAAAAGATGATACTTTAGGTGTTTTAAATTCTTCATTAAAATCAATTCAAGAAAGTAATGATTTAGAAATGCCATTTGGAGAAATTGAAATTTTTGAAAAAGATTTCGGTCAAGCTGTCGGTCAAGGATTTAGTGATAGACATGGATTTGCAGCTCAAGCTCCACGTCGTAAGAATATGGCAAAGGCAAGAAATTGGCTTACTTCAGTTGGTTTGAAACCATATCATTCATGGGTTTATTGGAGAGATGTTGATGTAGAAACTGTACCACCTACAATTTTAGAAGATTTAATGTCTCATAATAAAGATATTATCGTACCTAATGTTTGGAGACCATTACCTGATTGGCTTGGTGGTCAACAACCTTATGATTTAAATTCATGGCAAGAAAGTGATGGTGGTTTAGAATTAGCAAATTTATTAGAAGAAGATGCAGTAATTGTTGAAGGATACCCAGAATTTGCAACATGGCGTCCACATTTAGCTTATTTAAGAGATCCATATGGTGATCCAAAAACTGAAATTCAATTAGATGGAATTGGTGGTGTTTCAATTTTAGCTAAAGCATCTGTATTTAGATATGGATCTCATTTCCCTGCATTTTCTTTTATGAAACATGCAGAAACTGAAGGATTCGGTAAAATGTCAAAAGCAATGGGTTTAGAAGTTGTTGGATTACCACATTATGTAATTTGGCATATTTATGAACCATCAGATGATGATTTAAAACATATGGAATGGATGGCACAAGAAGAAATTAGAAATGCCAAACATGGAGAAACTATGAAAGTATACGATAAAAATTTCAGAGAAGGATTTCAACAAATAGGTGATGAATGGGAATTAGAAAAAAATAGGGTACTGAAAAATTCTGATCCTTTTAAACTTGCAAGACCTATTCTTGTAGATTGGTCTGAATAATTTAACTTTTTTTTTATTAATTCTGTAATTTTTGTTTATATTCAAATTAATTATATTCTTTTATACAAGTTTTACGTACAATAAAAAAAAATAATTACACTATTCTTTTTCTTTATCTCTTTTAAATGCAAAACTAAGTTTACGTCCCATAAATCCAGAACCACTTCCACTTCCACTTCCATTTCCACTTACATTACCATTACCACTACTATCTCCTTCAACAATAACCGAACAACTTAAACTTCCATCATTAGATCCCGAAGTAACCGCTGAATGTTGTGATGTTGAAACAGTAGAGTTTCTACGTGGTAATTTAAAAAATCTAGAAGAACCAAAACTAGAACTTTTGTTATGATTCGTAGAATTCCCAACATTGTTCATTGAATTAACACTATTTGTACGTTTACTTAATTGTTCTTCAACAGTATCATCATATTCATGAACCTGTCCATTATGTCCTTGTGTATCTAAATGATTATCCATTGTTTTATTAGACAAAGTTTTTGTAGGACTTGCACCAAACTTGCCAATCATTGATTTAAAAAATGATGGTGAATTTGGATGATGTGATAAAGATTCAGGTTCTTGAACACTGCCATTACTTTCATGACCCATAATCATTGATGAAGATGCTGAATGGGTAAACATATTTCCACCTGTTTTAGTAGAATTGTCTAATGTTTCAGTATTAATAATATTATTATTAGAAGTATTATCAATATTGTTATTATATGAAACTCCACTTGTATCATTTGTTGAAGTCATGGTTATAGGTGCACCCAGAAATGAAAAATTCATATTCTTATTTGATCTACCCCAATTGTTATTATTTGAACCATGAACAGTACCATTATTACCATTACTCCAAATACTTGAACCAAAACTGGTACTTCTACCTCTCGAAATTGTAAAATCTGTTTGTTTAGAAGTAACATCATTCAGATTATTATCAATATGACCATTTGTTGATCCATTCAAAGATCCAAAAATCTTTGAATAATGATTATTAGAATCAGAAAGACCATTAGATCCTAATAATAATGATACAGGATCTAATTCTGAACCTGCAGTTGTTGGATTACTATTCAAACTTAAATTGATTGGTGGTGTAGAATGAAATGGTGATTGTGTCGCTGCATGTCCTAAATCTATCATATTATTTGAAAGTCCATTATCTCCATTATTAGATAAATGTGCATGAATAGATGGTGGTGAACTAATTAAATTCATTTGTGATGATTGTAATGATTGTCCTAAAATATTGTTTTGATTGGCACCATTTGTTAATGCACTTAAAGAAGTAATTCTACTATCTTGAGGTGTTGAATTTAAAACAATTCCATTCAATCCATTATTTTGATATACATCAAATCCATTAATTTGTGATAAATCTGGAGATCCTGCATTATTAGATAATGCTGTTTGTGATGGAATTGGATGTTGTGGTGATAAATTAGGTGACATAATTGAATTTGAACCTGCAGTATTTAAACGATTTTTAGATTGTGTTTCAAATAATTGATCAAAATCATCACCATCAATCAAATTTTGTGGAAGCAACATATTAACAGATGGTTGTTCATTTAATGACCATAAATTATTATTGGTATTATTTGTAGAATTAAATGTATTTGCTTCAGAATCTTGTCTTGGTAATAATTGATCAGCTAATACATCTGTACTTTGAAATGAACCTGATGTATCAATTCTTGGACGAATTAAATTGCGCATTGAACCTGAATTATATTGTTGATTATTAAATCCATTAAGTGACGTACTACTTGATGTTGGTAAAGAATTATATAAATATCCATTAACATTAGTAGTCGTAGTTGCAGTTGTTGGATTACTTTCTGAACTATTTGAGGATATTCCAATAGATGATAATAACATGTTAACATTATTGTTAGAACTGGAATTAGATCTAGAATTCTTTAATAAAGCCAATCTTCTTTGTTCTTCTATTTCTGTTTTCATTTTATTAAAATTAACCCATTCTTGTTGTTGTAATGCTTTATAAACGGCTTCTGCATTTTCATCAAGGGAAACAATTTCTTCAAACAATTCATTTTTCCATTCTGGTTTTAATTCAAAAAGTTGATTTAAATATTCCATTCCTTCTTTACTTAATAAACCAGTTAGATCATCAATATTTTTATTGGTATTTTCAAATAAATCAAAAATTTTACGCTTTTGAGCTTCTAATAATTTTCTAGTTGCAATCTCATCTCTTAATTCATCTTCAGTTTCATGAACTTCTGCTTGCGATGAAAAAATTTCTTTATTCAAATTAACAATTTCTTGTTTTAATCTCTTTAAAGTTTCTGGATTTTCTTTCAACAAATAATCCTTTTCCTTTTTCATTTGTTCAATTTCAATTTTCCAATTTTCAATCTGTAAATTATAATTATTAATCTTTTTCAATCTTTCTTTTATTTTCTTTTCATCTGCAAAAATTCTACTTGAACCTTTAACTCTTTGTTCTTCTAACAGTTTAATTTCTTGACGTAAATTGATTCTATTGTTATCTTCATATTTTCTTCTTTCCCTAGCTTCATTACGTGCAGAAATTAAATTTATTTCTTCTTCTTCAAATTCAAGTTCAGCTTCTCTATAGGATTTCATTAAAGATTGAACTTCTTCCAATCCACTTTCAAGTATCCATTTCAATTCATTAATATCATCAATTAAATGAGGATGTTTTGTCTTTGTATTATTACTGGAATCATTATGTGAATGACCACTAGTGGTATTATTACTACTATTACTAGTATTAGTATTATTGTTGTTATTAGAGCTCATATTATTATTACTATGACCATCCATTGTACCGCTTCTAGATCTTCCATTCCCTTTAAAGTGATCGTTTCTAGTAAGTGATGCTCTTTCTTGCTCCCGTAATAAACATTTAATAACATTATCAATATCTTCTAAACTTTGTAAATTTGAATTTTTAATCGGTTTTGCAGATGTTTTAATATAAATTGGAGAACTACGAGATCTAAATCCTGCAATATTAAAAGCAACTAAATCAATTTGATAATTACTACCTGGCTGCAGTTGTTCTAAAGTACATTTTTGTTCACTTCCATTAATAATTACAGTTTCAATACCATTAATATACAAGATATAATGTGAAATATTCGAACTCAACATATTTGAATCATCTTTTAAATCCTTTTTATCAATTTTCAAAGTATTCATAGATGGACTTGTAGAAATATTTTCATTATTAAGAGTATCTATTTCGGAATCAGTAATATTGGAATTTTCAGAAACATCAGTCCAATGAAAAACCATCGAAGTATCAGTTACTTTATCAACAGAAATCAATGGAACTTTGGGTATCGGAATCGATAAACTTTTGACTGATGTTTCAATAGGCAGTGTCAAAAGAAGTGAAAACCGATGTGCAAGCCAAAAAAAGCCCGCACATGCTAGAAGCAAAATGACCAGCATTATGTTTTGTCTAGTGGAGGTAAGTTAAGAATTTAAATAAAAAGGAACATGAAAATGGAGGTGGAAAAGTAAAAACAAAACAAGAACCGTTTAAAATCTCGGAAATCACCAATGTAAAAAAAAAGCAAAAATGAGCGAGTATTCTGTGAAGGAAAAGAGAGCAGTGCCAGTAGGATTGTGGGATTGGTAGCAAAAGAGATATTATATTTTAAAATTTATGTTTAAAAGTTTATAAAGCGTTTATATAATGCGTGGCGAAATATCTATGGTCTAGTAAAGAGCTAGTGGGTGTTATGTCATGTCTAGTTAATTAGACATGAACAGCGTCAACTAATGTTTTTGTGGAACATATAGAGCTTGAACGATAAAGTTTGGCAGCACCTTTAATGGTGTATGGATTAGCAAGTGAATCTTGATAAGCTTCAAGTAAAGCTTTTTTCAAGTTTTCGATAGATTCTGGGGAGTTTTGATAATGGAAAGCAAATCTGTTACCCATTGTTTTAACGTTATATTTCTTAGAAATATGATCATAAACATGGGGATTGATTTTTACTTTTTTGAAATCTAAAAATACAAAACTTGTATCAACCGGAGATTCTAATGGAATATTGTTTTGTAAACAAAAATTACCAAAATCTTTTGCATATTTATGAGAAATTGCAATTTTTCCGAAATTATCGTCAATTGCAATTGATGCCATCTTAGCTAACATACCAGCTTGTCTAATACCACCACCATTTTGTTTTTTAAAATGATTACATTTTTCAATAAATCTTTTATTACCAACTAAAATTGAACCAAATGGTGCACCTAAAGATTTGGATAAACATAAAGAAACAGAATCAAACAATTTGCAATAATCATAAATTGATATACCTGTTTCTACGGATGCATTCCAAAGTCTTGCACCATCACAATGTAAACTAATGTTCATTTCTTTACACCATTGAGAAATTCTTTCAATTTCATCATATGGAGTAATTATACCATGTAAAGTATTTTCTAAAGAGACAACTTTAGTTGGCGCCATATGAATATCACCATCATCAGGGATATAATTTTCCATGATGTCTTCTAAAGTTAAGTAATCGTTATTTGCAGGGATTATTGGAGAAACCATAGCTTGAGATAAAGTAGCTAAACCACCAGCTTCATGAGTATAAACATGAGCTCTGTAATCACAAAGAATTGAATGAGGAGGTTGAAATAAATGTGCTCTTAAAGCAATTTGGTTTGACATGGTACCTGAAGAACAAAATAATGCAGCTTCATGTCCACTTAGCCTCGCAATCTTATCCTCAAGATCAAGACAATCTTGATCTTCTTTATATACTGAATCACCGATAGTACACGTAAGAACAGATTCAAGCATCTTTTGGGTTGGAACAGTGAAAGTATCACTTCTGAATTCGTTGTGGGTTGGAAATTGTTGTTGCATTGCTAATAAAAGGTTATTTGTGTGGAGATAATTTTGTTTGTAAATGTGATAAAGATCCCTTTTTTCTCTTTTTTTTGGAAAAAAGGAAACGAGAAAGATAAAAGGTAAAGGGGGAAAAATTACAAGAAAAGAAAAACAGGGAGTATTTATAAACTACGTGGATGAGTAATAGAACTGTGAGTAATATTAGGCATTTTGTGCAAAAAAATGAAAAAAGCGGATAAAGATGGAAACGGAAAAAAGCGAGACGGAAGTTGAGTCAGAGGATTGATATTTGCAATTGTTTTGAAATGATAAGTAGAGGTGTAAATACGCTATTTTCACCGTTGAAAAACCGATTACGTACAAAGTGTATATTCTAAATGCATTCATCTTTTGAAAAAAAGGGAAAAGTAAGGATTTTGAAGCGTGACATGAAAAAATAGCAAATTGACTACTTGACATTAAGCGGAATAATTTCATTGGCTGGAATGCGAAAGACGGAAGTGGGAAAGCGGCATTATTTTTAATGGCGTGACGTGCGAAAGAGGGCAAAGAGGGTTAGGAAGACAAGAAAGAGGGTATGGAAGAAGAGAAATGAGTATAGTGAAGATGAATGTACCGTTTAGGAAGTGTTGAAGTAGATTAGAGTTAAACGGGCAGAAGTGGGGAAAAAGGGGTGCAGAATGGAGAAATGACCAAAAGGGGGAGAAGTTAAGAGGGGAGTCGGACTTGACCTGGACTCTGGTGCGACTGGGGTTGAATTTGTGCTTTTTCCGTTGACTGCGCTTGACTCTGGCTTTAGAACAATAGGAATTGAATTTACCCAGTCTGTTTTTGTTTAGACTCTGAATAAGTAAGCATTGGACTTCTTTTGACTCGGGTCTTGGTACAAGTCAAACCGATATTACTTCATAGACACGACTCAATTAGGAAATAGTGTGCTTGACTACAACATGTTTTTTCCTAGTTTATTATGTTATATTGATAAGTTAAGAATTATTATGGATTGTAAGTGTTAGCATAGAACTTAAATTTCCTCTGATTATTTATTCAATGGTTTTTTGTACTATGTCAAGTTTTTTTTTTTCTTTATTTCATTTTATTTTATTTTATTTTATTTTATTTTTGAATGAACTAAAATAGTAGACTATATATAATATATAAATAAATAAATATAAGAAGTGGAAGTGGAAGTGGAAGTGGAAATGGAAATAGAAATGAGAAGTATACAATAATAATAACAGTAAAAACAGAACTGATTATGCGATCAAATAGATTAATTGGTTAAATACATTAAGCATCAACTTTTCTTATACCTGCTTCTCTGAAAACTGAATCAGCTTCAGAATAAGATCTACCTAGACCGAAACCAAGACCTAACCAAACAGGGAAAGATCTTCTTTTGAATAATAAAACGGAGAGGACAACACCACCACCAAAACCTAAACCAGTTTTGACAATTGCATTGGAAAGTGCGGTATCCCAAGCGGAAGAAACGATTGTTGCAGATGGAGCAGTTACTGATTGTTGTTGTTGGAGTTCAGACATTGTAGTGTGTGTGTGTGTGTGTGTGCAGAGAATTGAGGGATAGATGGTGTATGGAGTTAGCTCCTGTTTTCTGTTCTCTCCTCTGGCTCTTCTTCCTTCTTCTCCACTATACGAAGCTCTAACGCGAAACACGGAGGAGAATAGACAAAGACCATACATCCGTGCACCAGGCCGAGTCGATCGACGCTGTCTGGTAGAAAGATGGAAATTATCGCACGCGGCGCTTATTTTGTGCGGGAGACCGACTGGCCAATGAAAACGCGGGGGCTGTTTGCGCTACAGGGAGGGGGCGGAGGAGCAGCAGCAGCAGAGGAAGCACGTGCTGATGGCAGGCCAACGCACTCGTGATCTGGACACACCCTCCAGCAGTTGGTGCAAACCATCCACTGCCGCCCAGCTTCAGCTTCAGCTTCAGGCTCAGCGGAACGAAAAGCGAAAACAGTCGGCAAGGCGAGCAAAAAGAACGAGAAAAACGTAATGAAAAGAAAAAGAAAAAAACACCGCGTTTTCTCGTTTTCGTGCTTTCTCGCTTTCTCGCTTTCTTGCAGTGTCCTCTCCTCTTTTCTTTTCCCTCAACTCCCTTTTCTTTTCTTTGTTGTCCTTCTTTTTGTTGCTTTGATCTTTTCTGAATCCCTTTCTGTCCTTTCTTCTCTCTTTTTCTTCTGTAACCTAGATAACTAGTTCCCACTTCACGTAACAATGTCTTCTTCTCCAGTTCTTCCAAGTTTCACTGTCCTTGACTATTCTAAATTCGCTTTAGCAGGTGCTATTGGTTGTGGTATTACCCACGGTTCTATGACTCCAATCGATGTTGTCAAGACCAGAATTCAATTAGAACCAGCCGTTTACAACACTGGTATGTTTGGTTCCTTCAAGAAGATTATCTCTCAAGAAGGTGCAGGTGCTTTATTAACTGGTTTCGGTCCAACCATTTTAGGTTATTCTATTCAAGGTGCTTTCAAATTCGGTGGTTACGAATTATTTAAGAAAGTTTTCATTGATTCCTTAGGTTACGAAACCGCTTCTAACTACAAGGATGCTGTTTACATTGGTTCTGCTGCTATTGCTGAATTCTTTGCTGATATTGCTTTATGTCCTTTAGAAGCAACTAGAATTAGATTAGTTTCTCAACCAACTTTCGCTAACGGTTTAATCGGTGGTTTCTCTAGAATCTTAAAGGAAGAAGGTGTCGGTTCTTTCTATGCTGGTTTCACCCCAATTTTATTCAAGCAAATTCCATATAACATTGCTAAGTTCTTAACTTACGAAAGAGCTGCTGAAGCAATTTACGGTTTCGTTTCTACTCCAAAGGATCAATTATCTTCTTTAGCTGTTACTGGTATTAACTTAGGTGCTGGTGTTATTGCTGGTTGTATGGCTGCTTTCGTTTCTCAACCTGCTGATACTTTATTATCTAAGGTTAACAAGACTAAGAAGGCTCCAGGTCAATCTACTGTCGGTTTATTATTCCAATTAGCAAAAGAATTAGGTGTTGTCGGTTCCTTCGCTGGTTTACCAACAAGATTAGTCATGGTTGGTACTTTAACCTCCTTACAATTCGCTTTATACGGTTCTATTAAGGGTGCTTTAGGTTGTCCACCAGTTGTTACCCTTGGTGGTTCTTCTCATTAAACAATAAGGTTAATTAATTAGTTCCATTTATTTATTCTTTTATTTATACTTATCTATATTTTATATGTACTCTTTTGAGTATAACTAATTTATTCCTTTAATGTTAATTTATTATTTATTTTAATGAACCAATTCTGTAAATTAAAAATTACATTAATTGAAAATTGTAAAAAATAAACTTATCTTTAATTCATTTTATGATTATATAAAAACGTACAAAAAAAGAACAAGTTATAACTATTCCATTGTAACATCATTTACGACTGGGAATGCATCATTACCTAATGATGTTGCGTCAGCTGGTGTTTCAGCTGGTGTTTCAACTGGTGTTTCAACTGGTGTTTCAACTGAAGCATCAGCTACCGAAGTTTCAAACGTTGATTCAACTGGTGTTTCACCACTCATATACATTGATAATTCATTATCTAAATCTTCTAAAGATTTCGGTGATTTTCTCTTTGGTTTATCCTTATTTTTCTTTTGTATTTGTTGATTTCCAGTTCTTAATTCTCTACCTACTTTTCCACCAATCCTGTCAATCAAAGGCATAGTTGTTGTAACTGAAATTATTTGACCAGCGGCTAATCTACCATCAAATTTTTTAATCGCATTCATTGCATCTCTACCATATTCATATTCTACAAATGCAATACCTGTAGATTTACCATGTGTATTATATTTAATTTCAACAGTTACTGTTGGACCAATAGTTTCCATTAATTTTGTAAGATCTTCAACAGTTAAATCCGGATGTAAATTGGTAATTTTAATTTCAGTTGGTTTACCTTGATGTGAAAGATTATTAACTTGTTTTCGATTAATGTTTTCTCTATTGTTATTATGTCTTGGTTTAGATATTCCCCCTCTCTTACTGTTTCTGTTGTTGTTGCTATTATTACGTCTCTGTAGAATAATTAGTTAGTATCCTGATGTAATATAAATTACCATTTGTACATATTAGATTGCATACTCTGTTGTTGGATCCCCTAGCATTGGATCCAATTATTTCGTCCAATGACTTTTCTAAGGATGAGGACATTCGGTTATTCTTTGATGTCTGTGTTATTTTTTTATTAATACTCTTCACTCGTTTCTACGTGTACATTGTTATGCAGAATGACTCTACGACACACTGCATGTCAGCCATCTTCGACGAAAAAGGCCAAGAGCGGAAAACATGGTCTGTCGCCGCCACCGTCGATAGACGCTAACATGAATCGCACCAATAGTTGCTGTTTTAGGCAAAAAATATCGGGCGTCTATTTGGATTCGGATTCTTTATACAATAATACACAGTCAGCGCACGTTGTTCAGACTCTTCTTTCTCGTAGTCGTCTCTTCGTCTGGATACTCGTTGCTCAAATACTCACTAGCTAGTCGGCCAAGCGTGTCAAGCATATTATGGTTGGTTGGAGAAAGAACGTGATCATCCTCTTGTCCCGGTGCAGCTCTTGAATATTGCACGGGGAATCCAGAATTAGGGACTGTAATTGGCATAGTCATGTTGTCAGATGCAGAAGGTATACTTAATGGAGATGGTAAAATATTGTATTGTTGATGTTGATGGTGTTGAATTAAATTAAATTCACGTTCCAGGTATTCTAATCGGTCTCTTAATTTATGGTTTTCAGTTATATAAAATTTCAATTTTTCGTTTTTCAATGTCCTTATATACTTGATCAACTTCAAGTTCCTTGAATTAATTGCATTATTTTCATTTTGAATTATTCGTAACGTTTGCTCTAAATTTTCAACCTTATTCAGTAGTATGTATCTTTCCATACTGTAATCATCTTTGATGTTCACAAGTTCATTTTTCACAAGTGAGTTTTTCAAGTTTAGTCTAAGTACAGTAGATTTAAAATTTTCAATCAACAAACCCAATTGTTTTGATTGAACATCTCCATATTCCGACGTACTCAATGTCTTTTCAAAATCTTCTAAATGCTTCAATATTTTGCTCACTTCCAAATCCATTTTAGTCAAATCCACTTTATACGCCGTACTATCATCATCATTATCAATACCCATTACGTTAGATGTACTATTCTTGTCATTTCTAACTTGGTTAAAACTATTCGTAGTACCGTTACTACTGCTTCCATCTTTCGGACTTAATGATTCTGTAGTACCATTAGATGAAGAGAATGCATCTCCAGTGACTGGAGTCACAAGCATAGTAGGTGGTCTGAGGTCAATTTCGTCATGAATATGATTAGATGTAAAATTAGTATGCATTATAGGTGAATTAATAACACCAAAAGACATTTCCTTTTTTTCATGTTCGTTTTCGTGTTCATGTTCGTTTTCAAGTTCGTGTAGGTGGTCATGTGGGTGTGTATATCCAACGTGTGGAGATATAGGCGTGTTGTCTTTCACCAGTGGCGGCACCATCGTTGTCTGTGTGTATGTGCGTACGTGTGTGCGTGATTCCAGCTGGTGTCCCTGATGTCTGCTTCTCTCTTTACGCTTTTACTGCTGTGTAATGTACAGTGTTCCCTCAATACGCGTCACTAGTGCACATATTTATTTTATCATGTATTCAGAGAGCGCAACGGGCGAAGGGGCGGCTGTTCTGTTTGTTCTCTGTTTGGCCTAGTAGAGGGCGTTCTGTCTCCACAGCAGCTGTGTCTACAGGCAGAGATACCACCAGCAATGCAGATCCAGCTCAGATATGTTAGTTCTCAATTCACAGCCGTTGTGTGCACAGTCCAAATTCTGCTGTGGAGTCTGGCCCTCTGTTTTCTGCTCAACGTCCTGTTCCTTTTCTTGCTCATGTAACTACATCACCCTGGCAACCATCAATACATTATAACGCTCATTTACTAACACAACTACATACACAGAACTGACCATGTGTTTTTAAACTCCGCCCTACTGACTCGTGTCCGACGTGTTCTCTACAGAGAAGAATGAAATAATATGGACCCTTTACAAAATAGAAAATTGCTGAGCCTCCTTTATAGCGCCTATCGACGTGAATTTGTCGGAATTATTTTCTCAATCGAGACGTTTACACGATCAGCGCCAACAGCCCAATTCGGCAACGATTCCGACATGATAAGAATCCGGCATTTCATCGAATTACAGTTGGAACAAGAGAGAAGGGGGTGTATAAATAACTTACGAGGGACTACAGTTACTCTGTTTCCCTACCTACACTGTTGTTTTTGTTTTACTGAATTATTTAAGACTAGACACTTTAATGAGGACATTTGTTGCTAAAAATACAAGAATTTTAAACTCTTTGTTGATTAATAATATTAAAAATTTCACTAATTCCAACAAGAGATGTTTATCTACTTCTTCGATCAAATTTCAAAATCAACATAATAAGAGTAAGAACAGCGCTTATTATGTAGCAGCTGGTTTAACTGCTTCTATGTTATTATACTCTTTACAAAAAGAACCAATTCTTAATGATTCTAAAAAATCGAAACGTAGAATTATAGTTATTGAAGATGATGATGATGAAGATGAAGAAGAAGAAGAAGAAGAAAGTGAAGAAGAAAGAGAAGAAAGATTGGAAAATGAAAGATTAGAAAGAATTAAAAATAAACCACCTCTTTCACAAATCTTCAATATTTCAGATTTTGAATATGTTGCAAAACAAATTTTACCAGCTGGTACTTGGGGATATTATTCAACTGGTTCAGATGATGAATTCAGTTTAAGAGAAAATCATTATGCTTTTGGTAGGATCTTTTTTAGACCAAAATGTTTAGTTGATGTTTCTAAAGCATCAACTCAAACTGATGAAATTTTTGGTGTTAAATTTGACGCACCATTTTATTGTACTGCATTTGCAGGTGCTCCAATGGCACATCCTGATGGAGAAAAAAATTGTTTAAATGCATGTGGTAGTGAAAATATTCCATATTTAGTTCCTTTTCAACTTTCATTTCCATTTGATAGTTTTATGAAAAGTGCAAAATTAAATCATGAAAATTTTCATCAAGTTCATTTCTATTCAGCTGAACAACTTAAAAGTGGACCATCATATTTAGAAAATATTGAAGAAAATTATCCAAATATTAAAGCCTTTTTTATTAATGTTGATTTACCATGTTTAGGTAATAGAGAAAAAGACTCAAAAATTAGAGCTGCATTAGATCCTACTGTTAATGATGATTTATCAGTTTTTGCATCACCTGATATTTCATATCTAAATATAACATGGGAAGATATTGATAAATTAAATAAATCAACTAAATTACCAATTGTTCTTAAAGGTGTTTTACGTAAAGAAGATGTTTTAAAAGCGGCAGAGATTGGATTAGGAGGATGTCTATTATCAAATCATGGAGGTCGTCAATTAGATTTTGCTATGCCACCAATTGAAATTTTAGCACAATCACGTAAATTATTACGTGAGAATAATATTAAAGATAAAGATTTTAAAATTTTTATTGATGGTGGTATTCGTCGTGGTTCAGATATTATTAAAGCTATTTGTTTAGGTGCAGATGCTGTTGGTCTTGGTAGACCATTTCTTTATGCTATGTCATCATATGGACAACCAGGTATTGAAAAGGCTATACAATTATTAAAAGCTGAAATGCTAAGAGATATGAAATTACTTGGTGTTAATAAAATTAGTGAATTAAATGAAGATTTAGTTGATATTGAAACATTAAAATATAAAGGTATTTCATCATCTGATTATTTATATAATTCAAATTATACAAATATGCCACCACCACCATTTAGAAAATAGATAAATAAATATAAATGTATATAATAGATTTTATAGTATAAGCAAGTTTTATTTTTTATTTTTTCATTACTCTATTATTATTATATATCTGCTTCATCTTGTCTTTTATCAGAAGAATTATTAGCTGTTGTAGTTTTATCCCAACCTAGTCTTTTATTTAATTTTTCATATTTTGCACGATCTCTATCACTAACTGAAGGATTAGTTGAATCTAAAGCATTATTAAAATCATCAGGTGTAACTTCAACATTAGTTAAATCAGTAATATCTTCATCAATATTTTCATCTAAATCTTTAATACCGATAAAAATTTTCCTTTTAAGTGCAATAACACTTGCTTCTCTAACTAAAGATGATAAATCTGCACCACTAAAATTTCTACAACGTTCATCATGTGCGATACTACTTAAATTAACATCTTTTGAAATTGGTGTACCATTTGATTTAATTAAAGTTTTCATAATATCTAATCTTTCCATTGCATTTGGTAATTCAATAAATAAAGTTTTATCTAATCTACCAGGTCTTAACATTGCAGGATCAATCATATCAGGTCTATTTGTTGCACCAATTACGAAAATTCCTCTTCTATTATTTAAACCATCAAGTTCAGTTAATAAAGTATTAACAACTCTTGAACTACTTTCACTTAAACTTGAATCTCTACGAGGAACTAAAGCATCTAATTCATCAAAAAATATAATACATGGAACACTTGCACGAGCTCTTGAAAAAACTTGGCGAACTGCACGTTCACTTTCACCAACATATTTATTTAATAATTCAGGACCTTTAACTGATATAAAATTTGCTTTTGATTCATTTGCAACCGCTTTTGCAAGTAAAGTTTTACCACAACCTGGTGGTCCCCACATTAAAACACCCGCGGGTGCACTTATACCAACTTTTAAATAAATTTCAGGTCTTTTAATTGGTTGAACAATTGCCATATGAAGTTCAATTCTAATTTTACTTAATGCACCAACATTAGCCCATGTAACATCAGGAACTGTTGCAAAACCTTCACGTTTTGCAGTTGGTTGAATTGTTGGTAAAGCGGTTAAAAAATCTTCACCACTAATTGATAATGGTTCTAATTGTTTTGAAGTTAATGGATTTGGATGTTTTTGAAGAAATTTTTGAATTATTGAAAGTTCATTATTTGAAGTTATTGAATTAGATGATATAGATATTAATTGTTCTTCATTATGAAAATTTTTTGGATCTGATGGAGTTAATGGAGTTGTTAAAGGAGTAGTAAATTCTTCATCATCATTATTATCAATATCCATTTCTTCTAATTCTGAAGGTAATTTACCATTATCATCAGATAAATTACTAAAAATTCTTTTAATTGCGGCAACACCAGCGGATGTAACTAATGCTTTTAAATCTGCACCAACGAATCCAGGTGTCATTTTTGCTAAATCTTTTAAACCTAAATCACCAGAAATTTTTAAATTTTCAGTCATACTTTTCAAAATATGAAATCTTGCAATTTCATTTGGAACATTAATACTAATTTCTCTATCGAATCTTCCAGCTCTTCTTAAAGCAGCATCTAAACTATCAGGACGATTAGTTGCACCAATTACTATAACAGGATTACCATTAGTATTTTCTAATGACAGTTCATCCATACAAGTAAGTAATTGAGCAACAATTCTCCTTTCCATTTCTCTTTGTGCACCACCATCTCTTTTTGGAGTAATTGCATCAATTTCATCAATAAATATAAGACAAGGTGAAAGACTTTTTGCTTCATCGAATAATTCTCTAACTTTTTTTTCACTTTCACCTGACATACCACTAACAACACTTGGAGCACTAATATTAATAAAAGAAACACCTAAATCACCAGCTAATGAATTTGCAATTGTTGTTTTACCACAACCTGGTGGACCATGTAATAAAACACCCCTTGGTGGTTGAATTCCTGTTGATAAATAAATTTCAGGATGTAAAATTGGCATACCAACAACTTCCATAAGTTCAGCAAATACATCATCTAAACCACCAAGAGATTTAAGTGAAAGATTTGGTGGTGATCTATCAATTTTAATTTTTTTCTTTTGTTTATTATTATCTTTATTCTTTCCCCTTCGTTTCTTTTCATTATTTTCTCTTAAATTTGTTTGTTCAATTTTTTCGTCATCCTTTTTTTCATCTTCTTTTCTTTCTTCAATATTCCATAAATTAACAATATTTTTATTAGCTAAATTTAAATCTTTAACATCCATTAATGTAGCATTTGAATCTTCTTCACCATCAATATAATTAATATCATCTGTATTTAAATTTGAATTCATTCCTAATGTTGACATTTCTTCTGCTTCTTCAATTTTAATTTCATTCCATGTTCGATCAACACTTTTTCTTAAAATATCCATTTTCATACGTCCAAGTGATTTATCTTTAAGTCGAATATATTGAATTATTTCATCATATTGAAGATCTTTTGCTAAAGCCATAGTAAATTGTGATGTTGAATCCTCTTTAAAATCATTCATTCCATCATCAATTGTTGTTTCAGATAGTGTAGATTTAAGTGTGTCAGTTTTATCATCAAGTAATTGCAGGATATGATTGTACACTTTATTATCAAGATCACGTTGGATAAGACCAGGTTTAGATTTTTGTTTCGACATATCGATATAAGTGAGTTTGACTGTGTAAAAAAAGTAAAAAAGTTGTTTCAAAGAAAGAGAAGAAAAAAAAGATTTGTTTGAATTGTTGTTGTTGATGATGAATGATGATGATAAAAAAAAAAAAAAAAAACATTCTGATTTGGTGTGGTGCGAAAAAAAAAAAAAAAAGAAAAAACATGTTACAGAATTGAATTAGATATAAAACAATTTATTTACAATATTACAATTCAAGTTGAATTGTATTAATTGGATCATTTTCTGTTGGTGCAAAATCTGTAACTTCGATATAAGTTGTATCATTACGTTGAACAGCAGCAACACAACGTCTGTAATCAAAAGCTACTTGCCAAACTGCACCATCGACATTATTAGCCATTTCCCTAACGAATTGACCAGTTTGAGCATTCCATAATTTTAACATACCATGAGAACCTGATAAAACTTTATAATCATCATTTTCGATACAAGTTATAGCAGAAGAATGACCACGAAATACAGTACGAGCTTTACCTGTATCAGGATCCCAAATTCTTACAGTTGAATCAGCAGCTGCTGAAACAAGCATATTTTTAGATGAAGTTATTAAACCTACTAAGAATTGATGACCTTCAAGTATTGCAGTTGTTTCACCTGTATTTAAATCCCAAATTCTTACCGTATTATCTACACTACCTGTATAACATTTATTTCTTTTAACATCATAAACACAACTGTAAATTCTATCAGTATGACCTGCTAAAACCCATTTACATTCACCTGTACTTAAATCCCAAACTCTTGCAGTTGAATCATAACTACCACTAATTAATATATTTGCATAACCTGTAACTGCACGAACTGATGCAGTATGACCTTTTAAAATAGTTAAAAAATAAGGATTTGTTGAAGAATCTAAATCAATTGGAGAATTTAATTCAGGATTTAAATCAGTTTGAGGTAATTTCCAAACGTATAAAGTTGCATCTCTTGAACCAGTTATTAAAAGTGGAGATTTTGGATAAATTATTGGATTACCTTCATCATCAGTACCAATTTGTTGAGGTTCAATAATTTCAAGACATCTAACAGTTGAAGTATGACCACGAAATATATGAGTACATTTACCAGAATCTAAATTCCAAATTCTAACAGTTCTATCAGTTGAACCAGAAGCTAAAATATTTTTATAAAATTTCATTGCCCAAACACCACCAGTATGACCATTAAGAGTTTTATTAAGTAAACCAGAATTTGTATTATAAATTAAAATTTGATTAGCATTTGAACCTGCAGCAATTTTATCATCATCGAATTGTAAACATGTTATACAATTAAGTGATTCACCATGAAGAATTGAATGTTTTGGATTATAATTAATATTCATCCAACGATTTTGAATTATAATACGTCGTTGATAAAGTAAACGAGGAATTTTATAAATTGGTAAATCGGGACGTTTTTGTTGAGCGAGTTTAAAATCTTTATTATATTCATTAATATCATTAATTAAATTTTCTTTAAAAAGTAGATTTTTCCATAAATCTGGATAATTATTAATTAAAAAGAACCATTTTTTTGATACTTGAAGACAATTTAATAAATCTAAATGAGATAAAGAATTTAAAATTTTAAAAGTTATTTCTGTAGGTAAATTTAATATTAAATCTTTTTTAAGTACATTAGCAAGTAAAGAATAAATTAAAGAAAGTGATTTTTTATCAGATTTATGAAGTAGTTGAATTAATATATTATTAATATGAGAAGAAGTATTTGGAAGTTGAGAAATTAAAGTTGATAAAAGATCGAATTTATCATTTGGATTTGTAATTATTTGATGATTTATATTAATATTTTCATTAGGTTCAGATCCTTGAGTATTTGTTGTTGAAATTAGTATATTATTTGAACTATGAATTGGAGAAGCACTAGGAGAAGGTAGAGGTAAAGATGAAGAAGGCTGATCATCATCTATAGAATTTAAAGTATAATTTTGGGATGGTGAAGAAGAAGAGGATGGAATAATGGTATTATCTTGGAGATGGCGACGTCTTTTTGATGGATGAGAGAAATCATTGTGTGTATGAGGAGTTGGAGGTGGAAGTGGAGAAAGTGGGGGGAGCAGTTTACGTTTTGTTTGAGAAGGTCGGTGTGAGTGAGACATGGAGTGAGGAATGTGGGAGGTTAGAGATGTTAAAGATGTTGAATAAGATATATAAATAATTAGGATAAGTAATATACAAATGTACCATTAAGATGTAGCCAAACCATTCCCTCAGGAGACGTTGTTGAGATGCGCGTTTTTCCAAGTGGGGGTTGATTTTAGAGCGTGGTCGGTGGGACGCGGGGCGGCTTCGTAGAGGATTCCCAGTGGGGGGTTTGCGGTGGGCTGGTGGGCTTCCCCACGGAGTTCGAGGGCGAGGAGGGCGAGAACGTCGTCGTCGTCGTCGGTGTCGTCGGTGTCGTCGTGGGGATCGCCCACGGAAAGCAGGAGGGTGAGGGTGGTGGTGGCATGTCT